>MU106438.1:77330-134178 GCA_012274485.2 Sinapis alba
TTGCAATCGAAGAGGATAAGGGAGAGAAGGGGCGGTTGGAGGCAGTTGGGGCGAAGGGGTGCGAATGGTGCAAGTTGCACCCATTCGGCCAACAAGTCATGCCTGTTCGACCAGGCAGTTGGGGGTCGGTTCTGGCCTATAAATACAGACCCTAGGGGTCCAGAATAGCCACAATTTCCCCTAAGGAAAACTCTGCCCAAATCGAGACAGAGAGAGACAAAGAGAGAAAGAGAGAGATCGATCAAGGCTTGGCCATGTGGGTTTTGGTGGTGGATTCCGATCAGGAGTTGGCTTGTGTGAAGTGGAGATCGACTGAGAATGGGAACAAGAGGCAAGGAGAAGGATTTGGAGAAGGGCTTGAGAACTCCAGAGTGCACGCCCAAGGTGAGTGGGATGGACCGATCCATCCTGCCATGGCCGCCGCTTGATGCTGAGTGGCTGTGGATGGTTTGGTGGTTCCAGACCCATTTCTTCCCATTTACTTATTTGATTTCCTCCCCTTCTTGTATATTCTTTATGTGGATGGCGTGTTCATCCTGGTGTGACTGGACCAAGGCTTTGGCCGGTCCAGGAACACAGTCCTTGGCCTTAGGACGGACTGGTCTTGGTCGGGTTCTGTATGCTCCGGTGGGATTCTTTGAATTTCGACCATGTATTCCTCTTAGTGGGGATTTATCATGAATTATCATGGGTTTTATTAGGTCTTACCTAATTGATTCATGGATGGTCAGTTATGGCCAATTTGGCCGGTTGAGGCCGAGATCAATAGGATCGAGGCCGGTTCTTTGGATCCTGATCATGTATCATTCTTAGTTGGGATTTTTCGGGAATTGTATTTAGTTTTTGGGAATTTATTTGGATAGGTCAGATTTGGGAACCAGCTATGGCCGATTGTGGTTTGGTGTGGACAAGAGGATGGTCCACATGGAACCAGTCAGGCCGCGGGTTGGACAATGGTCTAGGACGTCCTGGGGAACGTCCTGGGTGTGGCCGTGTGCCTTGTGAACTGAATGAATATGATATAGTGCATAGAACAGGAGAACCGAACCATGCAATGTAGAAATGGTATGTTAGATTATCAGATTGTACTCATACATATGTCTTGTGATGATGTTGCTTTCAGGATCAGACCAGGACCGTGGCAAGGCCAAGGAACCATGAAGACCTGAGCCGTGGATGGATGTGTGGGTTGTGGGATAGTTTAGTTAGTATGAATACTTGAACTTATGATAGCCTATTGTGCAACTGAATCTATGTATTAGATCACAAGTTTTATATTAATAAAGATACAGTTTCTATTATCTGAATAGACTTAGGAATCGAAATACTTGAACCTCATATGATTGAAAAATGACTTAGAGAATTATGGGACCTTAAAAGTGAACAAAAATTACATGAATAGCAAAGTAAGGCTTCAGGTCCTAGTTGGGTCCTTTGGACCAGGATCTAGTCTTACAGGTTCTACATTACTAATCAACCTAGCATCAATAATCATGTTGTGAGAAGCCCCTGAGTCTATAACTAAAGGCTTAACAATATTAGTTCCATGTGATGCTTGCAGTGAAGTAACTAGAGCACTAGGCGATTTGTATGATGCAGTAAGGGAGATAGCAAGTGTGTTACCAGACTCTTTGAGGGCTTTGATGAGATCTTCAAGGTCTGACTTCTTGATAGACTCATCAGGGGCAGTCCTCACAGCTGAGCAGCCACTGAAAGACAATGTCTTTCCTTCACCAGTAGCATTGAAGCGTTTTGGTGTAGATGATTCTCCTATCTCACCAGAAAAATTTGCCCTTGCATCTGCATAAGGAGTTCTGAACTTCTGAGGTTGAAGGTGTGGGTGGAGGATCCAGCACTTATCCTTTCCATGGCCCTTCTTCTTGCAGTGATCACACATTCAAATCTTCTTATCTTCTGGTTTGTAGAACCACTTGTTAGCAACACCTCCAGTTTTGTTCTCTGCCCCTTCAGCTTGGTTTGCCATGATGAGCTTGCCTTTTCCTCCAACGAGACCCACTGATCCTTGCTCCTTTTGAATCTGAGCACAAACATCATCTAGTGATGGCAGCTTCTCACTCCTAAGGATGTGCTTGATAAGGTCACTATAACCAGGGTTGAGAGTGAACAGCAGGGCAAAGACCTTGTCTTGTTCTCTCCTCTCATTCAGCACATCAGGGTCAAGAGTTGCTGGTCTTAACATCTCCAACTCAGCCCACAATGATCTGAACTTTCCAAAATGTTTAGTGAATTCAGTGTCTTCTTGGCTGAAAGTGTTGATAGCTCTTTTAACTTCAAACACTCTGTTTAAGCTATAGATATTGCCATAGACCTTCTTGAGGGTATCCCACAGCTCCTTGGAAGTTTCACAGTAGGAGTAAGCTTCCAAGATTGAGGATTCAAGGCTGTTTTGGATGATAGACAACACCATGAGGTCCTCCTTGTAATCTGTGAGAGAGTTCGAAATAGAGAGAGAGAGTAAAGAAGGATTTATTTCCTTAATTAATATTTGTTTGCATACAACATATTTAAAACCAAGATGGGAGAGAGAGGAAAGCAATAACACACTGGATAAAATGGTGCATTCTGACCCAACAGCTCTATTTAAAGCAGATCTACTTTAATTCAAATTCCACTTGCCTAGAAGCTTCCCCACTTGTTCGCACTTGTACATAAGCTTATCCACGTCTGGCGAGCCTTATAAAGTCTTATATAACCTCCTTATAAAACCTTATATTCCTCTCTCTTTTGTTATATCTTGTGGATAGCTTCCAGTGGATGGGCTCCAGTGGATGGGTTCCAGTGGATGGGTTCCAGTGGATGGGTTCTTGTGGATGGGTTCCTTTATTGATTCATGTCAACATTCCTCTCTCTACTTCTTTATCTCTTTAGATCAATACTCCCCCTCAAGCTTGACCCAATGCAATGGTCAAGCTTGGACACCATGAAGTCTTCCCTCATTAAAATCTCCGTATGCAAAACCCATTGGGACAAAAACATACTGAGGAAAAAGAGTAGAAGCTCCATGGTAAGGGGTCTTACTCATGAGTGATGTCAATGAGTCCAAGTCTGGGATATATGGACTCACACACCTTTGTACTCGCAGCCTTGGTGAAGATGTCTGCTAGTTGATTTTCACTCCTTGCATAGCATTGCAAGATCACTCCTTGTATCACCATTTGTCTCACCTTGTGGCAGTCTGTCTCAATGTGCTTTGTCCTCTCATGGAACACTGAATTAGCAGCTATGTGTATTGCAACTTGATTATCACAATGCATTGTGATTGGAGAGGTGATCTCTATTCCCAAGTCTTTGAGCAGTGCTTTTATCCATACCAACTCGTTGGTCTGCTTCCTCATGGCTCTATATTCAGCTTCAGCACTTGAACATGAAACCACCTTTTGCTTCTTGCTTTTCCATGTTACCAGATTGCCTCCAATGAATGTGCAATATCATGTGGTTGATTTCCTATCATTCCTGTCTCCTGCCTAATCAGCATCACAGTATCCAACCACTTCAGTGTTGCCATTGCATCCCATCCATATTCCTTGACCAGGAGCTCCACTGAGGTATCTAAGTATCCTCTCCACCATTTTCCAGTGATGAACCATTGGCACTTGCATATGCTGGCTCACCTGGTTCACAGCAAAACAAAATTTCAGGTCTAGTGATGGTTAAATAGATAAGCTTACCCACTAGTCTTCTGTATTGCTTTGGATCATCAAATGGAATTGCTTCATACTCCCCCTCTCGCAGGATTTTGTATCCATCTTCAAGTGGGGTCTTGGCTGGCTTTTCTCCAAGCATACCTGCTCCATTCAAGAGATCAAGTGTGTACTTTCTTTGGGATAAGAAGAGCCCCTCTTTAGATCGGCATACTTCTATTCCAAGAAAGTACTTTAGCTCACCTAAATCCTTAATATCAAACACAGATTTTAGAAAAGCTTTAGTAGTTTGTATACCTTCTTTGTCACTCCCTGTGATGATGATATCATCAACATACAGAAGGATGACTACTATACCTTGTTTGCTGGTGAGGGTGAATAGGGTGTGATCTGCTTCAGATCGGCTGAATCCTCTCCCATTCAGAGTGGTGCTGAGCTTGTGGTACAAGGCTCTTGGTGATTGCTTTAGTCCATACATAGCCTTCTTGAGTCATAAGACATTGCCTGGTTTAACCATGTCTTCAAGGCCAGGTGGGGGTCTCATATATACTTCATCTTCTAGCTCTCCTTGGAGGAATGCATTCTTCACATCCATTTGCCATAAGTCCCACTCCAAGTTAGTTGCAAGTGAGAGCATGATCCTGATGGTGTGAAGTTTTGCCACTGGTGCAAAGGTGTCCAAGTAATCTTCTCCATAAGTTTGAGTGAACCCTCTTGCAACCAGCCTTGTCTTCTTTCTCTCTTGTTTTCCATTAGCCAGGTATTTGATTGTGAATATTAGGCGACTTGTCACAGCCTTCTTGCCTTTGGGAAGCTCAGATTCAAACCATGCGTCATTCCTGATCATAGCATTGATCTCTTCTTCAGTTGATGCTCTCCATTCATCATCTTCCATTGCTTCTTCATAAGTCTTTGGTATGTATTCGTGATCCAAGTTACTCATGAATACTTGATGATCAGCTGGATATTGAGCTAGGGAACACACGGCTTGTACTGGATGAGCTACTGCATTGGCATTGAAGTATACTCTTGTATTCTTCCAGTTTTTTGGTCCATGTCTGATCCTGGTGCTTCTCCTTAAGGTTGGCACCTCATCTTCTGGTTCTGGTTCTGTTCCTTGTTGATCCTCCTCTTCTTCTACTTGTTGAGCAGGTTCAGCCTCATGTTGTTCTTGCCCATCTTGATCATGAATTTGAGCCTCAGATTCAGGACTTGGTTGTTCTGTTTCACTGCCCCCTTCAGGATCAAGGAGGGAGACATCTAGAACAGGTTTAGCTTGTTGAGTTTCAGGAGTTGGAGGAGATCGAGTTTCTGCCCCTCCATTTGGTTGGCTAATACCAAGGCTTTCTAGAATGTTCCTTAGGTTAATAGCTCGGTCTGAGGGTGCATGCGTGAGATCCTGTAGGTTATCCCAACTCTTCTCATCATAATATCCCTTGGACTCCACAAATTTCACATCTCTTGAGACCATGACTCTCCTTGTGTCTGGTACATAGCATTTGTAGCCCTCTTGGCTTCTAGTTTATTCCTTTGTTCACCTGGAATTAAGACAAAGCAAGTGCACCCAAACACACGCAAATGATCAATGGAAGGTCTGGAATTGGTTAATACCTCATAAGGAGAGACATCATGGAGGACCCTTGTAGGTTTTCTGTTGATGAGATAGCATGCAGCTACCACAGCATCTCCCTAAAACCTCTTTGGGACATTTGTATAAAACATCATGCTTCTGGCCACTTCCATAAGATGGCGATTCTTTCTCTCAGCCACTCCATTTTGTTGAGGTGTGTATGGGCAGCTTGTTTGATGAATGATTTCATACTTGGTTAAGTGGTTTTTGAAAGCATGACTTGTGTATTCTCCACCATTATCTGACCTAAATATTTTGATCTTGGCATTAAAGTGGTTAGTAACATAGCTTTGAAAGTTCATAAATGCTTCTAACACTCTATCTTTAGATTTAATTAATGTTAGCCAAGTATACTTAGATTTTTCATCAATATAGGTAACATAGTACCTGTGATTTTCTCTAGAGACACAAGGAGCAGTCCAAACATCTGAATGAACTAAATCAAAACAATGCTCATAAATGGTACTTGATTTAGTGAAGACTGTGTTGCAATGTTTACCAAGGATACATGCTTCACAGCTATCATTTTTAAAAGAAATAGACGACAACATTAGTCCTAGGGCCCTAGAGTGAGGATGGCCTAATCTAGCATGCCATAGAACATCAGAAGCAATAACAGGAGCAGAACTAAACGCATAAGATAAATCAGAACTCAGATTGGTGTCTTCAAGCAAATACAAGTCTCCCTTGCTCAAACCTTTTCCAAGCATCCTACTAGTCTCAATATCCTGAAAGTAGACATCATTAGGACTAAAGATAACATTGCAATTAAGATCAATAGTTGCCTTTTTAACAGATATTAAGTTGGATGTAAATGTAGGCATATAGAAAGCTTTAGATTCTTTTTCAAACAGTTTCAGGTTTCCTATGCCTTTAATTGGTATCCTATCTCCATTAGCAATGACTACACTTCCCAAGGCAGGTTCTACATTGCTAATAAGACTAGAGTCCTTAATCATGTGATGAGATGCTCCTGAGTCAATAATCAATGGTTTAACACTAGAGAATGCATTTAAAATATTACTCTTGGTGTTACCAGAATTTGCATTGAGAGCTTTGATCAAGGCCTCAATGTCTGACTTGCGGATGAAGGCATCATCTTGAGATGGTTGGGACAGAGCATGAGATGTGGATCCACCAGTGTTTGAGGTTGAAACCATGGCCCTTCCATCTTCTCCCATGCGCATGCTGCTTGAGGACTCATGGGCTCTTGCTTCATGTGCTCTAGCTTGTGGGTACTTGTTTGCTGAGGCTGGTCTAAGATGGGGATGGAGAATCCAACAGTTGCTCTTGGAGTGGCCTTGCTTCTTGCAATGCTCACAAGTCACAGACTTGTCTCCTCCTCCTCTTGGTTTGAAATTAGGTTTGTTGGCTGAGGCAATCTCAATCTTCTCAGCCTTGTGTGCCATAGAAAGATCCCCCTTTCCACCAAACAAACCATCTGAGCCTAGTTCCTTCTGAAGTTGAGCACACACATCATCATAGCTTGGGAGCTCCTTGGACCTCAGTATGTGCTTAAGGAGGTCGTTGAAGCTTGAGTTTAGTGTGAGAAGTAGTCCAAAGACCTTATCTTGCTCACCCTTCTCCTCAAGAGTGTTAGGGTCAGTGGTACTTGGCCTCAGCATCTCAAGTTCTGACCATAGCTGGCTGTACTTTCCCAAGTGCTTTGTGAGATCCATCTCCTCTTGTTGTAGATTATTGATGGCTCTCTTTACTTCAAAGATCCTGGTCAAGTTTGAAGTGTTTCCATACACCTTGTGCAAGGTATCCCATAGCTGTTTGGCTGTCTCACAGTGTGAGTAAGACTCCATGATGGGAGTATCAAGTGAGCTTTGCAAGGCAGACAGCACCATGAGGTCTTCCTGACCCCATTTGCCTTCATCCACCACTACAACCTCCTTGCCATCTTCTCCTTGGGTGATTTGCTTTGGTGCCTCACTTGAAGTGATGTGCCCTGCCCCCATAAGCCTCTTCCTCCAAGGGCTGTCTTGGTCAGTCTTGACCAAGTAATGTAGTTTGCTCCCTTGAGAACAACTGGAATGTGTACTGGTATGTGATGCTCCATCTTTTACTTTGAAGAGAGGTAGGCGCCAAGAAAGGATTTGAAATCTTCCAAGCCCGGATGAGACTAGCTGAGAGGGATAAGCTAGAATGGAAGTAAAATAGGTAGAAACTAGACAGAACAGAGTGAGCACTTCCAGAAACAGAGTAAGAACCTCAAGAACTCTCAAGAACAGTTTCTATTATTCAATGGATAAAGAAATTTCGAAATGGATTTGAGAAAAGTGAACCGATTAAAGGAAAGAGTAAGTGATTTAGAGTAGCTTTGCGGAAGGAAATGAGGTTATCACGAGCATAAGCTTTGATACCATGTAAGTTTATGAAGAATAAGATGAAGAACAAGAGAGAGAGAGTGTGTAATCTGTGAGAGAGTTCAAAATAGAGAGAGAGAGTAAAGAAGGATTTATTTCCTTAATTAATATTTGTTTGCATACAACATATTTAAAACCAAGATGAGAGAGAGAGGAAAGCAATAACACACTGGATAAAAGGGTGCATTCTGACACAACAACTCTATTTAAAGCAGATCTACTTTAATTCAAATTCCACTTGCCTAGAAGCTTTCCCACTTGTTTCCACTTGTACAGAAGCTTATCCACGTCTGGCGAGCCTTATAAAGCCTTATAAAACCTCCTTATAAAACCTTATATTCCTCTCTCTTTTGTTCTATCTTGTGGATAACTTCCAGTGGATGGGTTCCTGTGGATAGGTTCCTTTATTGATTCATGTCAACATTCCTCTCTCTACTTGTTTATCTATTTATATCAATACTCCTGACCTCTTTTCCTGTCGCCAGTTTCAGCGACAACAACTTCTTTGCCATCCTCTCGTAGGATGGTCTTCTTTGGGTTCTTGCCTTCTTCAACAACCTCCCAGAGTCCTCTGCCTCCAAGAGCTGTTTTAGCAAGCCTTTCCCACAGTAGATAGTTAGCTCCCTTAAGAGTAACTGGAATCATCACCATTTTTGAGTTTTCTCCCATATCCATCCATAACTGCTCAAGAACAGCTCCAGAAAAGTGTAAAAAAGAAAATTTTGAAAAGTGATCAGAGTGTTTAAATATAGATTTGCAGAAGTATACTGAGAATATATAGAGAATAATACAGAGAATGAGGTTTCAGGAGCAAACTTGCTCTGATACCATGAAATTTTAATGAGAATCAGATGAAGAACATGAAGAACATGAAGAACTAAGAGAGAGAGAGAGGGATTTCAAAAATGGAGGATGGAGAAAGAGGAAACTCATTTCCTTAATTCATTTGGAAACAACTTGCACACCCTTTTAAAGGGAAACAATCTGAACAACTTGACAAGCTAATATAATAAACTATTGCTGGTGAAGTAGGACAAAAGGGTCAGAACCAGCAGGATCAGAAGCAGCAGGGGCAAGACCAGCATGATGGCAGGACCAGCAGGACCAGCAGGACCAGCAGGATGATAGTGACAGGTCTGATCTCTCTCTCTCTCCTCCTTAACCTTCACATGTGATCTCCTCTTGTCAACTTGCTCCCAACAGCTCCTTACTACTTAATTTCGAATTCCCCATTGCTTCTGGTTACTTGGACAAGGTAATTAAATACTTCCCATCCAGTTGCTTGTCTTCTAAGCCAAGGTAAGTCACACAAGCTTAGGTTGTACGGATGACCTTATAATCTTTCTTCCAGATTGCCTTAGCTTCTTCATCAGCTTTAGTGTATTTTCATCTCATGTCTTTGCTTAATCTCAACACTAATCAAACCAGGATGAATAACTATGTAACAACCTTGATTTGGAACCAATAGTAAGTGGAGAGTCTTTCATGAAGTTGGATAAATCTCATAGAAGTTATGTTGAAGAAGTTATTCCACTTTCTAATCAGGATATCCATGTTTAGACTGTTTGGACATATGGCAAATTCTTCAAGCTTCTAATCAAACCATGATGAATCACTATGTAAGAAGCTTGATTTGGAACCATTAATCAGTGGAGAGTGTCCATGAAGTTGAATAAATACCATAGGTGAAATATTTAGAACTAGAAAGAGATTGATTAAGAAAGATGAGAGAATGGAAGAGATTTGGACAGAAATGTGTCAGCTTAATGTAGAATCATGATGAACACTAAGAACTAGAGAGAGAGACTTAAGAACAAGAGAGCGACTCAGAACTGTATGTTTATTAATCAAGGCAGAGTTTACAATATATAGAAGGAAGAAACAAAGGGCATTCGAAATCGAAAGCATGTGGAGGCAAAGGGGAGGAGCGCCTTGCTTGGTGCTGGTCCAACGAGATGGCTCACATGTGTGAGGGATCTTGGCATCTTGGTCAAGATCCTGACAGCATGTCCCAGCTGTCAGACGCGCTTCCCTTGCTCCTCAACGTTTGGATCATGGTCAGAAAGGTAACCAAGCTTCTACCTTCAAAGTTACTTCACCTGGGTAACTTTGATCATCTCCATGTGTGTACGGTCAAGTGTGTACGGACAGTACGGATGCCCTAAGCCAAAATGCTCCCCCTCTCTTCATACTTCCCAAATCCTTCATTACATCATAAGTAAGTCCCTTCTCCGTATTCATTATGTTCAACACTCCTCCTCAAGCTTGACAATGGAGCATTGTCAAGCTTGGAAGCCATGAGTTCTTCCTCATTAAAAACCTCACCAAGTAAAACCCATTGGGACAAAAACTTGATGAGGGAAAAAGAGTGAAGAACTCATGACTAAGGGTCTCAACTTCTCTTGGGGTGAGATCAATGAATCCCAACCTTATGTGAATGGACTCAATGACCTTCTGACTTGCAGCCTTAGTAAACACATCTGCAAGCTGATCTTCGCTCTTGGTATAACATGGCAGGATCACTCCAAGGACAATCATCTGTCTCAACTTATGGCAATCGACCTCTATATGCTTGGTTCTCTCATGGAACACTGAATTGGTAGCAATGTGCATGGCAGCTTGGTTGTCACAATGCATAGTCATTGGGGTCGACTGCTCAATACTCAAGTGCTCCAGTATCCCCTTTATCCAAATAAGCTCATTTGTCAGCTTCAGCATTGCCCTATACTCAGCTTCAACACTAGAGCATGACACCACCTTCTGTTTCTTTCTCTTCCAAGTAAAATGGTTCCCTCCAATGAAGGTACAATACCCTGTAGTTGACCTCCTGTCAGCTCTATCACCAGCCCAATCAGCATCACAGTAGCCAACCACTTCAGTGCTTCCATTGCATCCCATCCATACTCCTTGGCCTGGTGACCCATTAAGATAGCTTAGGATCCTGTCCACCATGTTCCAGTGATGCTCCTTTGGTACTTGCATGTGTTGACTCACCTGATTCACAGCAAAACATATATCAGGTCTTGTAATAGTCAAGTAGATCAACTTACCAACAAGCTTTCTGTAAAGCTTGACATCATGGAAGGGCTTGCTGTCTTCAATCTCCCCTTCTCTTGGAAGCTTATATCCATCTTCAAGTGGCATTTTGGCTGTCTTTCCTCCAAGCTTACCTGCATCTTTCAAAAGATCAAGTGTATACTTCCTTTAGGACATAAACAAACCTTCCGTGGACCTACATATCTTAATTCCAAGGAAGTATTTCATTTCTCCCAAATCTTTAATTTCAAACACAGATTTGAGGAAATCCTTTGTGGCTTGGATACCCACTTTGTCACTTCCTGTTATGATAATATCATCAACATAAACCAGGAGAACAATGATACCTGAGGGAGTAGTGAGGGTGAAGAGAGTGTGATCCAATTCTGACCTTCTAAAGCCACGCCCATTTAGAGTTGTGATGCAACCATGACTGAATCAATTGCTAATTTGGATCTAGACGAGCTGGATGGAGCTGACAGTGCCCAAGGAGCTGTGAAGGAGTTGGAGCTGATTATGGCTTTTTCAGCCCAAAAAGAGATCAAATACACAAGTTAAAGATCCAATATGTCTTGCTGATGGGCCAGCCACAAAGTGAAGGTCCAAGAAACAAAGGTGAAATTGTTTGCTTGGTTTATTCTGAACCATAGCAAACAATTTCGAAAATCATGTCAAAGATTCAACCCAACTCTTCAAAAATTCAGTCTTTAGTCTTGCCTTGTTTTTATTTCTTTATTTTTCAATTTCTACAAGTTTTAAGACTTTTCAACTTTCTCTTTGCTACTTATACTCTCTTTTGTTTCAGAAACTATTATTCACCTTTTTATCAAAAAAAACTCTCTCTAAATCTATGAATCCCTTGTTCATCTTTGAACATTGAATTTGCTAAGAGTTCATTCTCTGATTGCAAAACTAGTCTTTGATCATACCCAGAGTTCATTCTCTTGATCTTAGACAATTCTACACAAGATCTGATCAATCCATAGATCATTTCTGAAGATCATCCAATCAATCCATCCATCATCACTTAAATCAACCTCTTTCTCTCTCAAACCAGAAGATCATCCTTCATAGAATCAGGGACAAAAAGGATCTCATTATAAGGGATTCATCAAGTGGTATCATAGCAGATTTGAAGGCTCTTGATCTGGGTTTGAATCTGAAACTCTAAAAAATCTGGGTTTGATTTCTTCTTCTTTGTTTTGGGGAATCTGATTTCTTTTTCTCTGCAATTTTCTCATAAAGTTTTCATCTTTCTATCTGTTGTATCTGCAAGAGGGCCAACCAAATTTATAAAAAAAAAACAGAAACAAATCAAAAAGATTTAAGAAAAAGTTGAAGAGAAATCCAACTTGGCTGAAGAGAAATCCAGCCTCTGGTGGTAAAGCCTCTTGCAAACAAAAATCTTGCAATCTTTCTATCTCTTTCTTCTGTTTTGGGGTTGGGGAATTGATCTCTAAAGGCTTGATCTTTGTTTGTTGCTGAGCTACTGGACTCACAACAGAAAAATCACAGAAAATCAGAGAGAAAAACTTGAGAGAAGTGAGGCTTCAGTTATATGTTATTGTGCTAATTTTCTTGTTGAGTTTCTTAATAGGAATCCATGTCTGGAGAAAGCAATGACAGAGCGAGACGTCCTGAAAAAGGAGTTAGATGACAACATGTTTGACTCTGCTACAAAAGCAGCCTTGGAAAGAAGAGAAAAGTCTATGAGAAAAAGAGATTCATATGCTATTGATGAGTCTTGTTATGAGCAGGAGAGGATACAAACTAGGAGGAAACTGGAAAGGATTAAAAGGAGTAGCACACATCATGATCAATTCAGTTCTTCCACTGAGAGTTTACTGGAAAAAAGAGAGAATTTGTTAAGAAAAGAGAGATTGATTTTTAATCATTCTGATTTTGTGCAGGAAAAGGCACGACCAAGGAGGCAAGAGGAACCAATTAGGAGGAGCAGAGAACATCCTAGACATGCCAGAGAAGTGAAAGGAGCTTGCTATGGTCGTGATCCCATAGAGAAGTTTCATAAACAACAAGCAGAACTTGATTATTTGCACAGCCAACTGTTTCAAGATGATTTCAATAGGATTGCACAAGAAGTAATCAAGGAGTTTGCAAAAGACCAGTGTGTGAGACCAACCACTCAACCTTCCTCAAAGGTTCCTGAACCAATGAGTTGCAGCAAGGAAGAGCAGATCATCCAAGAGCTGGAAACAGAGTCATCTAAGGTAAGTAAAGAACTTGAGACAGAAAATGAGTTTTCTCTTTTCTCTCCTCAATCTGAGTTATTATCAATAAAAATTTGATGTACTAACTTATTTTGAACCGGTGCAACCATGTAGTCTTGTTTCAGTGCCTCAGGTCTCAGCAGAACACTCACCACAAGAAGGACATAAGAGTTTAACAGAAAGTGAAGTGTTAGAGCATCATATAAGCTTGGAACCAGAAACAACTCATGCACCTTTGTCTCCTAACTCTCAAGAGCACTGTAAGGAACTTGTTATGGTTAATTCTCTACCTGAAATTTTTGTTAAGGTTAGTTCCAGTGATGTTAAATGTTTTGGTCTAGACAAGGTAAAAGAATTTTGTGTTTCAAACTCTGTTTTTAATAACATGGTTAATTCTTTTAAAGTGTTTGAAGCTGATAAACTCTCTGATCAAAAACATTTTCAGTCTGGTAGTGAACTCAATCCTTTCCTTGTTTTGAGTTTTGATCAGTTTGTGGAACATAACAAAAGCCTTGATCACCCTGAAAAGAGAGTTGAGCTTGTTCTGCAACAACCTGATTTCTGTTTCAGAAAACCTTGTAATTCTTTTTCTTGCTTTGAAGATAATGACTTTGATCTGAGTTTTTCTAGACATGAACTGATCACTGATGATTTGTTTTCTTCCACACGTGCCTGGAAAGAGCTTATGGTTAGGAATTTTCAGAAAAGAAAATCACTTGGAGCTGAAACCGATTTTATTTGTGATTCTGTTTTTAGACTTGCTCATGCTTGTTCTGAAACTGATAAATCTTGGTTTGTTTTGAGGTCATGCTTGCAGAATGATGTTATTTTGAGCTTTGATGATATTCTGGTTTACAATACTTACTTTGATGTGTATCTTAAAAGTCTGAAACAAGTACAACATGTTCTTAGAAAGAAATGCTTGGTTATGGATCATATTAAGAACATGTTTTTCTTATATGACACTGGATTTCTAGTCTCTACTTTTAGTATCCAGGAACAGCATCATCAGTCACAGAAGAGGGCAAGGAACAATGAGAAAACAATGCTTATCAGTCTAAGATATGCAGCTGGAAGTAGTTGATAAAAATGATTTCAACAACACTCCAAGGAAGTTTCTTTCTGAAACTTTACTTTCTTGTTGCTTACATGATTCTTTACTTGAACCTTTGTCACAAAACTAATTTGTTTCCTTTTGATGTAGGAGATACATATTTGAGGACAAATCTTTTTAAAGGAGGAGGGGATGATGCAACCATGACTGAACCAATTGCTGATTCGGATCTAGACGAGCTGGATGGAGCTGACAGTGCCCAAGGAGCTATGAAGGAGTTGGAGCTGATTATGGCTTTTTCAGCCCACAAAGAGATCAAATACACAAGTTAAGGATCCAATATGTCTTGCTGATGGGCCAGCCACAAAATGAACGTTCAAGATATTCCACTTTCTAATCAAAATATCCATGTTTAGCCTGTTGGACATATGGCAAGTTCTTCAAGCTTCTAATCAAACCTAGATGAATCACTATGTAAGAAACTTGATTTGGAACCATTAACCAGTGGAGAGTGTCCATGAAGTTGAATAAATCCCATAAGAGGTATGTTAAAGAAGTTATTTCACTTTCTAATCAGTATATCCATGTTTAGCATTTTTGGACATATGGCAAGTTCCTCAGATTTCTAATCAAAACAGGATAAATCACTATGTAAGAAGCTTGATTTGGAACCATTAATCAGTGGAGAGTGTCCTTGAAGTTGAATAAATCCCATACGAGGTATGTTAAAGAAAATATTCCACTTTCTAATCAGGATATCCATGTTTAGCTTGTTTGGACATATAGCAAGTTCTTCAAGCTTCTAATCAAACCAGGATGAATCACTATGTAAGAAGCTTGATTTGGAACCATTAATCAGTGGAGAGTGTCCATGAAGTTGAATAAATCCCATAGGAGGTATGTTAAGAAAGTTATTGCACTTTCTAATCAGGTTATCCATGTTTAGCCTGTTTGGACATATGGCAAGTTCTTCAAACTTCTAATCAAACCAGGATGAATCACTATGTAAGAAGCTTGATTTGGAACCATTAATCCGTGGAGAGTCTTTCATGAAGTTAGATAAATCTCATAGGAGTTATGTTGAAGAATTTATTCCACTTTCTAACCATGATATCCATGTTTAGACTGTTTGGACATATGGCAAATTCTTCAAGCTTCGAAACAAACTAGGATGAATCACTATGTAAGAAGCTTGATTTGGAACCATTAATCAGTGGAGAGTGTCCATGAAGTTGAATAATTCCCATAGGAGGTATGTTAAAGAAGTTATTATACTTTCTAATCAGGATATCCATGTTTGGCATATTTGGACATATAGCAAGTTCTTCAAGCTTCTAATCAAACCAGGATGAATCACTATGTAAGAAGCTTGATTTGGAACCATTAAACAGTGGAGAGTGTCCATGAAGTTGAATAAATCCCATAGGAGGTATGTTAAAGAAGTTATTCCACTTTCTAATCAGGATATCCATGTTTCGACTGTTTGGATATATGGCAAATTCTTCAAGCTTCTAATCAAACCTGGATGAATCACTATGTAAGAAACTTTATTTGGAACCATTAATCAGTGGAGAGTGTCCATGAAGTTGAATAAATACCATAAGAGGTGTGTTAAAGAAGTTATTCCTCTTTCTAATCAGGATATCCATGTTTAGCATGTTTGGACATATGGCAAGTTCTTCAGGTTTCTAATCAAACCAGGATAAATCACTATGTAAGAAGCTTGATTTGGAACCATTAATCAGTGGAGAGTGTTCTTGAAGTTGAATAAATCACATACGAGGTATGTTAAAGAAGTTATTCCACTTTCTAATCAGGATATCCATGTTTAGCCTGTTTTGCCATATGGCAAGTTCTTCAAGCTTCTAATCAAACCAGAATGAATCACTATGTAAGAAGCTTGATATGGAACCATTACTCAGTGGAGACTGTCCATGAAGTTGAATAAATCCCATAAGAGGTATGTTAAAGAAGTTATTCCACTTTCTAATCAGGATATCCATGTTTAGCTTGTTTGTACACATGGCAAGTTCTTCAAGCTTCTAATACAACCATGATGAATCACTATGTAAGAAGCTTGATTTGGAACCATTATGATGAATCCCTTGTGAGGAGATCCTTTTTGTCCCTGATTCTATGAAGGATGATCTTATGGTTTGAGAGAGTTATGGGTTGATTTCAGTGATGATGGATGGATTGAATGGATGATCTTCAGAATTGATCTATGGACTGATCAGATCTTGTGTAGATGTGTCTATGATCAAGAGAATGAACTCTGTTTGTGGTCAAAGACAAGTTTGCAATCAGAGAATGAACTCTTTAACAATCAATGTTCATAGATGAACAAAGGATTCACAAATTTAGAGAGAGTTTTTGATAAAAAAGAGTGAAGAAAATTTCTGAAAACAAAAGAGAGTTTAAGTAGAGAAGAAAAAATTGAAAAGTCCTAAAATTGTAGAAAAATAAGAAAAACTTAATGAAAACTAAAATTGTCTTGAAAACTAAATATTAATTATTTTTGCTGATATATTGACTTGATTTTCGTGGCTGGCCATTCAGCCATCCCGGTTTATCCTTTGTTGCATAGTGAGCTGGTTCAACCATGGTTGCATCATCCCCTCCTCCTTTGAAAAGATTTGTCCTCAAATATGTATCTCCTACATCAAAAGGAAACAAGTAAGAAGCGAGACAAATGATCAAGAAAATAAGCATGAAAGCAACATCAAAGTAAAGTTTTGGACAAAAACTTCCTTGGAGTTTTGAGCCATTTCTCTCAAGTATTTCCATCTCCAAATATCTGGCTGATAAGCATGGTCTCTGCTATTGTTCTTCGCACTCCTTTGGGATGGATCCTGCTGTTCTTGGGCACTCAAAACAGAGACTATATACCCAAAATTATATGGGCAAGACATGTTGTTGTTCAAATCAGAAAACCAAATTTCTTTCCCTAGAACATGTAGCACATGTTTCAGATCATCATGATGCATATCAAAATAAGTGTTGTACACCAGAATGACATCAAGGCACAAGATAGCATAGTTGCTAAAGAACATTTTCAAAACAAGCACATGTTTCTTAGATTCAGAACATAAAAGATCAAGTTCAAACTGAGAATTACTTAACCAAAGCTCAGCATGCTTATCAAAGAAAGTGTTATAAACCAGAATATCATCAAAGCTCAAAATAACACCATTCTTCAAGCATGATCTCAAAACAAACAAAGTTTTATTAGTTTCAGAACAAACATAAGCAATTTTCAAATCAGAATCAAGAACAAACTCGGTTTCAGCCCTAAGTGCTTTCAGTTCCTGCAACTTTCTAGGTTCGCTCATGGCATAAGCAGATGCAAACAAATCACCAGGGACTAGTTTATTCTTAGAACAATTCAGAACAAAGCCATTTTCTTTGAAAACAAATGAATCAAACAATTTTCTAGAACAAAAAACAGGCTGTTNGAACAAGTTCTAATGGCTTTTCAGGATGATAAAGGCTTTCATTATGTTCCATAAATTGATCAAAACTCAAAACAAGACCAGGATTGAGTTCGCTATCACAGGAAAAACGTTTTTCTTCAGAAAATTTATCAGGTTCAAGTTTCTTAAAAGAATGAATCATGTTATCAAAAACAGAGTTTGAGACACAAAATTCTTTCAGTTTTTCAAGACCAAAACATTTCACATCACTGGAACTGACCTTAACAAACATTTCAGGCACTGAAATAATCTTATCAATTTCCTTACAGTGCTCTTGAGAGTTAGGAGACAAAGGCGCATGAGTTGTTTTTGGTTCCAAGCTTATATGCTGCTCCAACACTTCACTTTCTCTTAAACTCTTATGTTCTGTTTTTAGTGAGTGTTCTGCTGAGACCTGAGGCACTGAAACAAGGCTACTCGGTTGAACCGGTTCAATACAGGTCAGTTCATCACAAGCACTACTGATAAAATTTTCAGATTGAGAAGAGGAAAGAGAGAGCTCATTTTCTATCTCAGTTTCTTCTATTACCTTAGATGGCTCTGTTTTTAGCTCTTGGATGATCTGCTCCTGCTTGCTGCAACTCATTGGGTCAGTAACCTTTGAGGAAGGTTGTGTGGATGTTCTCACACGCTGGTCTTTTGCGAATTCCTTGATTACTTGTTGTGCAATCCTTTTGAAATCATCTTGGAACAGTTGGTTGTGCAAATAATCAAGTTATGCTTGTTGTTTTTGAGACTTCTTTATGGGATCACGACCAAAGCAATCACCTTTCTCTTCTCTGGCATATCTAGGATTTTCTATACCCCTCCTAATTGGTTCCTCTTGACTCCATGGTCGTGCCTTTTCCTGCACAAAATCAGAATAATTAAAAACAGATTTTTCTTTTCTTAAAAAATTCTGTCTTTTTCCAGCAAACTCTTTGTGGAAGAACTGAATTGATCATGATGTGTGCTCCTCCTGTTAAGCCTTTCCAATGACCTCCTAGATGGTATCCTTTCCTGCACATAACCAGACTCATCAATAGCGTATGAATCTCTTTTTCTCATAGATTTTTCTCTTCTTTTCAAGGCTGCTTTTGTAGCAGAGTCAAACAGGTTGTAATCTAACTCCTTTTCAGGACATCTCCTTCTTTCATTGCTTCCTCCAGACATGGCTTCCTATCAAGAAACTCAACAAGAAAATTAGCACAATAACATATAGCCGAAGCCTCACTTCTCTCAAGTGTTTCTCTCTTATTTTTCAGTGAGTTTTCTCTGTGAATCCAGTAGCTCAGCAACAAACAAAGATCAAACTTTTAGAGATCAGTTCCCCAACCCCAAAACAGAAGAAAGAGATAGAAAGATTGCAAAATTTTTGTTTGCAAGAGGCATTACCACCAGGGCTGGATTTCTCTTCAGCCAAGTTGGATTTCTGTTCAACTTTTCAAGATTGTTTTTTTTTTCTTTTTCTTTTTTAATCTGGTTGGCCGTCTTGCAGATTATACAGATAGAAAGATAAGAACTTTAAGAGAAAATTGCAGAGAAAAAGAAATCAGATTCCCCAAAACAAAGAAGAAGAAATCAAACCCAGATTTTTGAGAGTTTCAGATTTAAACCCAGATCAAGAGCCTTCAAATAAGCTCTGATACCACTTGATGAATCCCTTGTGAGGAGATCCTTTTTGTCCCTAATTCTATGAAGGATGATCTTCTGGTTTGAGAGAGTTATGGGTTGATTTCAGTGATGATAGATGGATTGAATGGATGATCTTCAAAAATGATCTATGGACTGATCAGATCTTGTGTAGATGTGTCTATGATCAAGAGAATGAACTCTGTTTGTGATCAAAGACAAGTTTGCAATCAGAGAATGAACTCTTTAACAATCAATGTTCATAGATGAACAAATGATTCACAAATTTAGAGAGAGTTTTTGATAAAAAAGAGTGAATAAAATTTCTGAAAACAAAAGAGAGTTTAAGTAGAGAAGAAGAAATTGAAAAGTCCTAAAATTGTAGAAAAATAAGAAAAACTTAATGAAAACTAAAATTGTCTTGAAAACTAAATATTAATTATTTTTGCTGATATATTGACTTGATTTTCGTGGCTGGGCATTCAGCCATCCCGGTTTATCCTTTGTTGCATAGTGAGCTGGTTCAACCATTGTTGCATCACATTAATACGTGGAGATTCTTTCATGAAGTTGGATAAATCTCATAGAAGTTATGTTGAAGAAGCTATTCCACTTTCTAATCAGGATATCCATGTTTAGACTGTTTGGACATATGGCAAGTTCTTCAAGCTTCTAATCAAACCAGGATGATTCACTATGTAAGAAGCTTGATTTGGAACCATTAATCAGTGGAGAGTGTCCATGAAGTTGAATAAATCCCATAGGTGGTAGGGTAAAAAGGTTATTCCACTTTCTAATCAGGATATCAATGTTTAGCCTGTTTGTACATATGGCAAGTTCTTCAAGCTTCTAATCAAACCAGGATGAATCACTATGTAAGAAGCTTGATTTGGAACCACTAATCAGTGGAGAGTATCAATTAAGTTGAATAAATCCCATAAGAGATATGTTAAAGAAGTTATTCCACTTTCTAATCAGGATATCCATGTTTAGAATGTTTGGACATATGGCAAGTTCTTCAAGTTTCTAATCAAACCAGGATGAATCACTATGTAAGAAGCTTGATTTGGAACCAATAATCAGTTGAGAGTCTTTTATGAAGTTGGATAAATCTCATAGGAGTTATGTTGAAGAAGTTATTCCACTTTCTAATCAGGATATCCATGTTTAGACTGTTTGGACATATGGCAAGTTCTTCAAGCTTCTAAACAAACCAGGATGACTCACTATGTAATAATCTTGATTTGGAACCATTAATCAGTGGAGATTGTCCATGAAGTTGAATAAATCCCATAGGACTTATGTTAAAGAAGTTATTCCACTTTCTAATCAGGATATCCATGTTTAGCCTGTTTGGATATATGGCAAATTCTTCAAGCTTTTAATCAAACCTGGATGAATCACTATGTAAGAAACTTGATTTGGAACCATTAATCAGTGGAGAGTGTCCATGAAGTTGAATAAATACCATAAGAGGTGTGTTAAAGAAGTTATTCCACTTTCTAATCAGGATATTCATGTTTAGCATGTTTGGACATATGGCAAGTTCTTCAGGTTTCTAATCAAACCAGGATAAATCACTATGTAAGAAGCTTGATTTGGAACCATTAATCAGTGGAGAGTGTCCTTGAAGTTGAATAAATCCCATACGAGGTATGTTAAAGAAGTTATTCCAGTTTCTAATCAGGATATCCATGTTTAGCCTGTTTGGACATATGGCAAGTTCTTCAAGCTTCTAATCAAACCAGGATGAATCACTATATAAGAAGCTTGATTTGGAACCATTACTCAGTGGAGAGTGTCCATGAAGTTGAATAAATCCCATAGGTGGTAGGTTAAAAAGGTTATTCCACTTTCTAATCAGGATATCAATGTTTAGCATGTTTGTACATATGGCAAGTTCTTCCCGCTTCTAATCAAACCAAGATAAATAACTATGTAAGAAGCTTGATTTGGAACCATTAATCCGTGGAGAGTCTTTCATGAAGTTGGATAAATCTCATAGAAGTTATGTTGAAGAAGTTATTCCACTTTCTAATCAGGATATCCATGTTTAGCCTATTTGGACATATGGCAAATTCTTCAAGCTTCGAATCTAACTAGGATGAATCACTATGTAAGAAGATTGATTTGGAACCATTAATCAGTGGAGAGTGTCCATGAAGTTGAATAAATCCCATAGGAGGTATGTTAAAGAAGTTATTCCACTTTCTAATCAGGATATCCATGTTTAACCTGTTTGGACATATGGCAAATTCTTCAAGCTTCGAATTAAACTAGGATGAATAACTATGTAAGAAACTTGATTTGGAACCTTTAATCAGTGGAGAGTGTCCATGAATTTGAATAAATCCCATAGGAGGTATGTTAAAGAAGTTATTCTACTTTCTAATCAGTATATCCATGTTTAGCCTGTTTGGACATATGGCAAGTTCTTCAAGCTTCTAATCAAACCTGGATGAATCACTATGTAACAAGTTTGTTTGGAACCATTAAACAGTGGAGAGTGTCCATGAAGTTGAATAAATCCCATAGGAGGTATGTTAAAGAAGTTATTCCACTTTCTAATCAGGATATCCATGTTTAACCTGTTTGGACATATGGTAAATTCTTCAAGCTTCGAATTAAACTAGGATGAATTACTATGTAAGAAGCTTGATTTGGAACCTTTAATTAGTGGAGAGTGTCCATGAAGTTGAATAAATCCCATAGGATGTATGTTGAAGAAGTTATTCCACTTTCTAATCAGGATATCCATGTTTAGCCTGTTTGGACATATGGCAAGTTCTTCAAGCTTTTAATCTAACCAGGATGAATCACTATGTAAGAAGCTTGATTTGGAACCATTAATCAGTGGAGAGTGTCCATGAAGTTAAATAAATCCCATAAGAGATATGTTAAAGAAGTTATTCCACTTTCTAATCAGGATATCTATGTTTAGCCTGTTTGGACATATACCAAGTTCTTCAAGTTTCTAATCAAACCAGGACGAATCACTATGTAAGAAGCTTGATTTGGAACCGTTAACCAGTGGAGAGTCTTTCATGAAGTTGGATAAATCTCATAGAAGTTATGTTGACGAAGTTATTCCAATTTCTAATCAAGATATCCATGTTTAGACTGTTTGGACATATGGCAAATTCTCCAGCTTCTAATCAAACCAGGATGAATCACTATGTAAGAACCTTTATTTGGAACTATTAATCAGTGGAGAGTCTCCACGAAGTTAAACAAAGCCCATAGGAGGTATGTTAAAGAAGTTATTCCACTTTCTAATCAGGATATCCATGTTTAGCCTGTTTGGACATATGGCATGTTCTTCAAGCTTCTAATCAAACCTGGATGAATCACTATGTAAGAAACTTGATTTGGAACCATTAATCAGTGGAGAGTGTCCATGAAGTTGAATAAATCCCATAGGAGGTATGTTAAAGAAGTTATTTTACTTTCTAATCAGGATATCCATGTTTGGCATGTTTGGACATATGGCAAGTTCTTCAAGCTTCTAATCAAACCTGGATGAATCACTACGTAACAAGCTTGATTTGGAACCATTAAACAGTGGAGAGTGTCCATGAAGTTGAATAAATCCCATAGGAGGTATGTTAAAGAAGTTATTCCACTTTCTAATCAGGATATCCATGTTTAGATTGTTTGGATATATGGCAAATTCTTCAAGCTTTTAATCAAACCTGGACGAATCACTATGTAAGAAACTTGATTTGGAACCATTACTCAGTGGAGAGTGTCCATGAAGTTGAATAAATCCCATAGGTGGTAGGTTAAAAAGGTTATTCCACTTTCTAATCAGGATATCAATGTTTAGCATGTTTGTACATATGGCAAGTTCTTCAAGCTTCTAATCAAACCAGGATGAATCACTATGTAAGAAGCTTGATTTGGAACCATTAATCCGTGGAGAGTCTTTCATGAAATTGGATAAATCTCATAGAAGTTATGTTGAAGAAGTTATTCCACTTTCTAATCAGGATATCCATGTTTAGCCTATATGGACATATGGCAAATTCTTCAAACTTCGAATCTAACTAGGATGAATCACTATGTAAGAAGATTGATTTGGAACCATTAATCAGTGGAGAGTGTCCATGAAGTTGAATAAATCCCATAGGAGGTATGTTAAAGAAGTTATTCCACTTTCTAATCAGGATATCCATGTTTAACCTGTTTGGACATAAGGCAAATTCTTCAAGCTTCGAATTAAACTAGGATGAATAACTATGTAAGAAGCTTGATTTGGAACCTTTAATCAGTGGAGAGTGTCGATGAAGTTGAATAAATCCCATAGGAGGTATGTTAAAGAAGTTATTCTACATTCTAATCAGGATATCCATGTTTAGCATGTTTGGACATATGGCAAGTTCTTCAAACTTCTAATCAAACCAGGATGAATCACTATGTAAGAAGCTTGATTTGGAACCACTATTCAGTGGAGAGTATCCATTAAGTTGAATAAATCCCATAAGAGATATGTTAAAGAAGTTATTCCACTTTCTAATCAGGATATCCATGTTTAGCATGTTTGGACATATGGCAAGTTCTTCAAGTTTCTAATCAAACCAGGATGAATCACTATGTAAGAAGCTTGATTTGGAACCGTTAATCAGTGGAGAGTCTTTTATGAAGTTGGATAAATATCATAGGAGTTATGTTGAAGACGTTATTCCACTTTCTAATCAGGATATCCATGTTTAGACTGTTTGGACATATGGCAAGTTCTTCAAGCTTCTAATCAAACCAGGATGACTCACTATGTAAGAAGCTTGATTTGGAACCATTAATCAGTGGAGAGTGTCCTTGAAGTTGAATAAATCCCATACGAGGTATGTTGAAGAAGTTATTCCACTTTCTAATCAGGATATCCATGTTTAGCCAGTTTGGACATATGGCAAGTTCTTCAAGCTTCTAATCAAACCAGGATGAATCACTATATAAGAAGCTTGATTTGGAACCATTACTCCGTGGAGAGTGTCCATGAAGTTGAATAAATCCCATAGGTGGTAGGTTAAAAAGGTTATTCCACCTTCTAATCATGATATCAATGTTTAGCCTGTTTGTACATATGGCAAGTTCTTCAAGCTTCTAATCAAACCAGGATGAATCACTATGTAAGAAGCTTGATTTGGAACCGTTAATCAGTGGAGAGTCTTTTATGAAGTTGGATAATTCTCATAGGAGTTATGTTGAAGAAGTTATTCCACTTTCTAATCAGGATATCCATGTTTAGACTGTTTGGACATATGGCAAGTTCTTCAAGCTTCTAATCAAACCAGGATGACTCACTATGTAATAAGCTTGATTTGGAACCATTAATCACTGGATAATGTCCACGAAGTTGAATAAATCCCATAGGAGTTATGTTAAAGAAGTTATTCCACTTTCTAATCAGGATATCCATGTTTAGCCTGTTTGGACATATGACAAGTTCTTCAGGTTTCTAATCAAACCAGGATAAATCACTATGTAAGAAGCTTGATTTGGAACCATTAATCAGTGGAGAGTGTCCTTGAAGTTGAATAAATCCCATACGAGGTATGTTGAAGAAGTTATTCCACTTTCTAATCAGGATATCCATGTTTAGCCTGTTTGGACATATGGCAAGTTGTTCAAGCTTCTAATCAAACCAGGATGAATCACTATGTAAGAAGCTTGATTTGGAACCATTACTCAGTGGAGAGTGTCCATGAAGTTGAATAAATCCCATAGGTGGTAGGTTAAAAAGTTTATTCCACTTTCTAATCAGGGTATCAATGTTTAGCCTGTTTGTACATATGGCAAGTTCTTCAAGCTTCTAATCAAACCAGGATGAATCACTATGTAAGAAGCTTGATTTGGAACCATTAATCCGTGGAGAGTCTTTCATGAAGTTGGATAAATCTCATAGAAGTTAGGTTGAAGAAGTCATTCCACTTTCTAATCAGGATATCCATGTTTAGCCTATTTGGACATATGGCAAATTCTTCAAGCTTCGAATCAAACTAGGATGAATCACTATGTAAGAAGATTGATTTGGAACCATTAATCAGTGGAGAGTGTCCATGAAGTTGAATAAATCCCATAGGAGGTATGTTAAAGAAGTTATTCCACTTTCTAATCAGGATATCCATGTTTACCTGTTTGGACATATGGAAAATTCTTCAAGCTTCGAATCAAAATAGGATGAATAACTATGTAAGAAGCTTGATTTGGAACCTTTAATCAGTGGAGAGTGTCCATGAAGTTGAATAAATCCCATAGGAGGTATTTTAAAGAAATTATTATACTTTGTAATCAGGATATCCATGTTTAGCCTGTTTGGACATATGGCAAGTTCTTCAAACTTCTAATCAAACCAGGATGAATCACTATGTAAGAAGCTTGATTTGGAACCACTAATAAGTGGAGAGTATCCATTAAGTTGAATAAATCCCATAAGAGATATGTTAAAAAAGTTATTCCACTTTCTAATGAGGATATCCATGTTTAGCATGTTTGGACATATGGCAAGTTCTTCAAGTTTCTAATCAAACCAGGATGAATCACTATGTAAGAAGCTTGTTTTGGAACCGTTAATCAGTGGAGAGTCTTTTATGAAGTTGGATAAATCTCATATGAGTTATGTTGAAGAAGTTATTCCACTTTCTAATCAGGATATCCATGTTTAGACTGTTTGGACATATGGCAAGTTCTTCAAGATCCTAATCAAACCAGGATAAATCACTATTGAATAAGCTGGATTTGGAACCATTAATCATTGGAGAGTGTCCATGAAGTTGAATAAATCCCATAGGAGTTATGTTAAAGAAGTTATTCCACTTTCTAATCAGGATATCCATGTTCTGCCTGTTTGGACATATGGCAAGTTCTTCAATCTTCTAATCAAACCAAGTTGAATCACTATGTAAGAAGCTTGATTTGGAACCATTAATCAGTAGAGAGTGTCCATGAAGTTAAATAAATCCCATAAGAGATATGTTAAAGAAGTTATTCCACTTTCTAATCAGGATATCCATGTTTAGCATGTTTGGACATATGGCAAGTTCTTCAAGTTTCTAATCATACCAGGATGAATCACTATGTAAGAAGCTTGATTTGGAACCGTTAACCAGTGGAGATTCTTTCATGAAGTTGGATAAATCTCATAGAAGTTATGTTGAAGAAGTTATTCCACTTTCTAATCAGGATATCCATGTTTAGACTGTTTGGACATATGGCAAATTCTTCCAGCTTCTAATCAAACCAGGATGAATCACTATGTAAGAACCTTTATTTGGAACCATTAATCAGTGGAGAGTCTCCATGAAGTTAAATAAATCCCATAGGAGGTATGTTAAAGAAGTTAGTCCACTTTTTAATCAGGATATCCATGTTTAGCCTGCTTGGACATATGGCAAGTTCTTCAAGCTTCTAATCAAACCTAGATGAATCACTATGTAAGAAACTTGATTTGGAACCATTAATCAAGGGAGAGTGTCCATGAAGTTGAATAAATCCCATAAGAGGTATGTTAAAGAAGCTATTCCACTTTCTAATCAGGATATCCATGTTTAGCATGTTTGGACATAAGGCTAGTTCTTCAAGCTTCTAAACAAACTAGGATGAATCACTATGTAAAAAGCTTGATTTAGAACCATTAATAAGTGGAGAGTGTCCATGAAGTTGAATAAATCCCATAGGAGGTATGTTAAAGAAGTTATTCTACTTTCTAATCAGGATATCCATGTTTGGCCTGTTTGGACATATGGCAAGTTCTTCAAGCTTCTAATCAAACCAGGATGAATCACTATGTAAGAAGCTTGATTTGGAACCATTAATCAGTGGATAGTGTCCATGAAGTTGAATAAATACCATAGGAGGTATGTTAAAGAAGTTATTGCAGTTTCTATTCAGGTTATCCATGTTTAGCATGTTTGGATATATAGCAAGTTCTTCAAGCTTCTAATCAAACCAGGATGAATCACTATGTAAGAAGCTTGATTTGGAACCATTAATCAGTGGTGAGTGTCCATGAAGTTGAATAAGTCCCATAGGAGGTATGTTAAAGAAGTTATTCCACTTTTTAATCAGGATATCCATGTGTAGACTGTTTAGATATATGGCAAATTCTTCAAGCTTCTAATCAAACCTGGATGAATCACTATGTAAGAAACTTGATTTGGAACCATTAATCAGTGGAGAGTATCCATGAAGTTGAATAAATACCATAAGAGGTATGTTAAAGAAGTTATTCCACTTTCTAATCAGGATATCCATGTTTAGCATGTTTGGACATATGGCAAGTTCTTAAGGTTTCTAATCAAACCAGGATAAATAACTATGTAAGAAGCTTGATTTGGAACCATTAATCAGTGGAGAGTGTCCTTAAAGTTGAATAAATCCCATACGAGGTATGTTAAAGAAGTTATTCCACTTTCTAATCAGGATATCCATGTTTAGCTTGTTTGTACATATGGCAAGTTCTTCAAGCTTCTAATTCAACCAGGATGAATCATTATGTAAGAAGCTTGATTTGGAACCATTAATACGTGGAGAGTCTTTCATGAAGTTGGATAAATCTCATAGAAGTTATGTTGAAGAAGTTATTCCACTTTCTAATCAGGATATCCATGTTTAGCATGTTTGGACATATGGCAAGTTCTTTAGGTTTCTAATCAAACCAGGATAAATCACTATGTAAGAAGCTTGATTTGGAACCATTAATCAGTTGAGAGTGTCCTTGAAGTTGAATAAATCCCATACGAGGTATGTAAAAGAAGTTATTCCACTTTCTAATCAGGATATCCATGTTTAGCCTGTTTGTACATATGGCAAGTTCTTCAAGCTTCTAATACAACCAGGATGAATCATTATGTAAGAAGCTTGATTTGGAACCATTAATACGTGGAGAGTCTTTCATGAAGTTGGATAAATCTCATAGAAGTTATGTTGAAGAAGCTATTTTACTTTCTAATAAGAATATCCATGTTTAGACTGTTTGGACATATGGCAAGTTTTTCAAGCTTCTAATCAAACCAGGATGAATCACTATGTAAGAAGCTTGATTTGGAACCATTAATCCATGGAGAGTCTTTCATGAAGTTGGATAAATCTCATAGGAGTTATGTTGAAGAAGTTATTCCACTTTCTAATCATGATATCCATGTTTAGCCTGTTTGGACATATGACAAGTTCTTCAAGCTTCTAATCAAACCAGGATGAATCACTATGTAAGAAGCTTGATTTGGAACCATTTATCAGTGGAGAGTGTCCATTAAGTTGAATAAATACCATAGGAGATATGTTAAAGAAGTTATTCCACTTTCTAATCAGGATATCCATTTTTAGCATGTTTGGACATAGGGCAAGTTCTTCAAGTTTCTAATCAAACCAGGATGAATTACTATGTAAGAAGCTTGATTTGGATACGTTAATCAGTGGAGAGTCTTTTATTAAGTTGGATAAATCTCATAGGAGTTATGTTGAAGAAGTTATTCCACTTTCTAATCAGGATATCCATGTTTAGCATGTTTGGACATATGGCAAATTCTTCAAGCTTCGAATCAAACTAGATGAATCACTATGTAAGATGCTTGATTTGGAACCATTAATCAGTTGAGAGTGTCCATGAAGTTGAATAAATCCCATAGGAGGTTTGTTAAAGAAGTTATTCCACTTTCTAATCAAGATATCCATGTTTAGCATGTTTGGACATATGGCAAGTTCTTCAAGTTTCTAATCAAACTAGGATGAATCACTATGTAAGAAGCTTGATTTGGAACATAAATCAGTGGAGAGTGTTCATGAATTTGAATAAATCCCATAGGAGGTATGTTGAAGAAGTTATTCCACTTTCTAACAATAATATCCATGTTTACCCTGTTTGGACATATGGCAAGTTCTTCAAGCTTGTAATCAAACCAGGATGAATCACTATGTAAGAAGCTTAATTTGGAACCATTAATCAGTGGAGAGACTTTCATGAAGTTGGATAAATCTCATAGGAGTTATGTTGAAGAAGTTATTCCACTTTCTAATTAGGATATCCATGTTTAGACTGTTTGGACATATGGCAAGTTCTTCAAGCTTGTAACCAAACAAGGATGAATCACTATGTAAGAAGCTTGTTTTGGAACCATTACTCAGTGTAGAGTGTCCATGATGTTTAATAAATCCCATAAGAGATATGTTAAAGAAGTTATTCCACTTTCTAATCAGGATATTCATATTTAGCTTGTTTGGACATATGGCAAGTTCTTCAAATTTCGAATCAAACTAGGATGAATCACTATTTAAGAAGCTTGATTTGGAACCATTAATCAGTGGAGAGTGTCCATGAAGTTGAATAAATCCCATAGGAGGTATGTTAAAGAAGTTATTCTGCTTTCTAATCAGGATATCCATGTTTAGCCTGTTTGGACATATGGCAAGTTCTTCAAGCTTCTAATCAAACCAGGATGAATCACTATGTAAGAAGCTTGATTTGGAACCATTTATCAGTGGAGAGTGTCCATTAAGTTGAATAAATACCATAAGAGATATGTCAAAGAAGTTATTCCACTTTCTAATCAGGATATCCATTTTTAGCATGTTTGGACATACGGCAAGTTCTTTAAGTTTCTAATCAAACCAGGATGAATCACTATGTAAGAAGCTTGATTTGGATACGTTAATCAGTGGAGAGTCTTTTATGAAGTTGGATAAATCCCATAAGAGGTATGTTAAAGAAGTTATTCCACTTTCTAATCAGGATATCCATGTTTAGACTGTTTGGATATATGGCAAGTTCTTCAAGCTTCTAACCAAACAAGGATGAATCACTATGTAAGAAGCTTGATTTGGAACCATTACTCAGTGTAGAGTGTCCATGAAGTTTAATAAATCCCATAAGAGATATGTTAAAGAAGTTATTCCACTTTCTAATCAGGATATCCATGTTTAGCCTGTTTGGACATATGGCAAGTTCTTCAAGTTTCGAATCAAACTAGGATGAATCACTATGTAAGAAGCTTGATTTGGAACCATTAATCAGTGGAGAGTGTCCATGAAGTTGAATAAATCCCATAGGAGGTATGTTAAAGAAGTTATTTTGCTTTCTAATCAGGATATCCATGTTTAGCCTGTTTGGACATATGGCAAGTTCTTCAAGCTTCTAATCAAACCAGGATGAATCACTATGTAAGAAGCTTGATTTGGAACCATTTATCAGTGGAGAGTGTCCATTAAGTTGAATAAATACCATAAGAGATATGTCAAAGAAGTTATTCCACTTTCTAATCAGGATATCCATTTTTAGCATGTTTGGACATACGGCAAGTTCTTCAAGTTTCTAATCAAACCAGGATGAATCACTATGTAAGAAGCTTGATTTGGATACGTTAATCAGTGGAGAGTCTTTTATGAAGTTGGAAAAATCCCATAAGAGGTATGTTAAAGAAGTTATTCCCCTTTCTAATCAGGATATCCATGTTTAACCTGTTTGGACATATGGCAAATTCTTCAAGCTTCGAATCAAACTAGGATGAATCACTATGTAAGAAGCTTGATTTGGAACCATTAATCAGTGGAGAGTGTCCATGAAGTTGAATAAATCCCATAGGAGGTATGTTAAAGAATTTATTCTGCTTTCTAATCAGGATGTCCATGTTTAGCCTGTTTGGACATATGGCAAGTTCTTCAAGCTTCTAACCAAACCAGGATGAATCACTATGTAAGAAGCTTGATTTGGAACCATTTATCAGTGGAGAGTGTCCATTAAGTTGAATAAATACCATAAGAGATATGTCAAAGAAGTTATTCCACTTTCTAATCAGGATATCCATTTTTAGCATGTTTGGACATACGGCAAGTTCTTTAAGTTTCTAATCAAACCAGGATGAATCACTATGTAAGAAACTTGATTTGGAACCATTAATCAGTGGAGAGTCTTTTATGAAGTTGGATAAATCCCATAGGAGTTATGTTGAAGAAGTTATTCCACTTTCTAATCAGGATATCCATGTTTAGACTGTTTGGATATATGGCAAGTTCTTCAAGCTTCTAACCAAACAAGGATGAATCACTATGTAAGAAGCTTGATTTGGAACCATTACTCAGTGTAGAGTGTCCATGAAGTTTAATAAATCCCATAAGAGATATGTTAAAGAAGTTATTCCACTTTCTAATCAGGATATCCATGTTTAGCCTGTTTGGACATATGGCAAGTTCTTTAAGTTTCGAATCAAACTAGGATGAATCACTATGTAAGAAGCTTGATTTGGAACCATTAATCAGTGGAGAGTGTCCATGAAGTTGAATAAATCCCATAGGAAGTATGTTAAAGAAGTTATTATGCATTCTAATCAGGATATCCATGTTTGGCCTGTTTGGACATATGGCAAGTTCTTCAAGCTTCTAATCAAACCAGGATGAATCACTATGTAAGAAGCTTGATTTGGAACCATTTATCAGTGGAGAGTGTCCATTAAGTTTAATAAATACCATAAGAGATATGTCAAATAAATTATTCCACTTTCTAATCAGGATATCCATTTTTAGCATGTTTGGACATACGACAAGTTCTTCAAGTTTCTAATCAAACCAGGATGAGTCACTATGTAAGAAGCTTGATTTGGATACGTTAATCAGTGGAGAGTCTTTTATGAAGTTGGAAAAATCCCATAAGAGGTATGTTAAAGAAGTTATTCCACTTTCTAATCAGGATATCCATGTTTAGCCTGTTTGGACATATGGCAAATTCTTCAAGCTTCGAATCAAACTAGGATGAATCACTATGTAAGAAGCTTGATTTGGAACCATTAATCAGTGGAGAGTGTCCATGAAGTTGAATAAATCCCATAGGAGGTATGTTAAAGAAGTTATTCCACTTTCTAATCAGGATATCCATGTTTAGCCTGTTTGGACATATGGCAAGTTCTTCAAGCTTCTAATCAAACCAGGATGAATCACTATGTAAGAAGCTTGATTCGGAACCATTACTCAGTGAAGAGTGTCCATGAAGTTGAATAAATCCCATAGGAGGTATGTTAAAGAAGTTATTCCACTTTCTAATCAGGATATCCATGTTTAGCCTGTTTGGACATATGGCAAGTTCTTCAAGCTTCTAATTAAACCAGGATGAATCACTATGTAAGAAGCTTGTTTTGGAACCATTTATCTGTGGAGAGTGTCCATTAAGTTGAATAAATCCCATAAGCGATATGTTAAAGCATTTATTCCACTTTCTAACTAAGATATCCATGTTTAGACTGTTTGGACATATGGCAAATTCTTCAAGCTTTAAAAACAAAATAGGATGAATCACTATGTAAGAAGCTTGATTTGGATACGTTTATCAGTGGAGAGTCTTTTATGAAGTTGGATAAATCTCATAGGAGTTATGAGTTATGTTGAAGAAGTTATTCCACTTTCTAATCATGTTATCCATGTTTGGCATGTTTGGACATATGGCAAGTTCTTCAAGCTTCTAATCAAACAAGGATGAATCACTATGTAAGAAGCTTGATTTGGAACCATTAATCCGTGGAGAGTCTTTCATGAAGTTAGATAAATCTTATAGGAGTTATGTTGAAGAAGTTATTCCACTTTCTAACTAGGATATCCATGTTTAGACTTTTTGGACATATGGCAAATTCTTCAAGCTTCGAAACAAACTAGGATGAATCACTATGTAAGAAGCTAGATTTGGAACCATTAATCAGTGGAGAGTGTCCATGAAGTTGAATAAATCCCATAGAAGGTATGTTAAAGAAGTTATTCTACTTTCTAATCAGGATATCCATGTTTGGCCTGTTTGGACATATGGCAAGTTCTTCAAGCTTCTAATCAAACCAGGATGAATCACTATGTAAGAAGCTTTACTTGGAACCATTAATCAGTGGAGAGTGTTCATGAAGTTGGATAAATCTCATACGAGTTATGTTGAAGAAGTTATTCCACTTTCTAATTAGGATATCCATGTTTAGACTGTTTGGACATATGGCAAGTTCTTCAAGCTTCTAACCAAACAAGGATGAATCACTATGTAAGAAGCTTGATTTGGAACCATTACTCAGTGTAGAGTGTCCATAAAGTTGAATAAATCCCATAAGAGATATGTTAAAGAAGTCATTCCACTTTCTAATCAGGATATCCATGTTTAGCTTGTTTGGACATATGGCAAGTTCTTCAAGTTTCAAATCAAACTAGGATGAATCACTATGTAAGAAGCTTGATTTGGAACCATTAATCAGTGGAGAGTGTCCATGAAGTTGAATAAATCCCATAGGAGGTATCTTAAAGAAGTTATTCTGCTTTCTAATCAGGATATCCATGTTTAGCCTGTTTGGACATATGGCAAGTTCTTCAAGCTTCTAATCAAACCAGGATGAATCACTATGTAAAAAGCTTGATTTGGAACCATTATTCAGTGGAGAGTCTTTCATGAAGTTGAATAAATCTCATAGGAGTTATGTTGAAGAAGTTATTCCACTTTCTAATCAAGATATCCATGTTTAGCATGTTTGGACATATGGCAAGTTCTTCAAGTTTCTAATCAAACCAGGATGAATAACTATGTAAGAAGCTTGATTTGGAACCGTTAATCAGTGGAGAGTCTTTTATGAAGTTGGATAAATCTCATAGGAGTTATGTTGAAGAAGTTATTCCACTTTCTAATCATAATATCCATGTTTAGCCTGTTTGGACATATGGCAAGTTCTTCAAGCTTCTAATCAAACCAGGATGAATCACTATGTAAGAAGCTTGATTTGGAACCTTTAATCAGTGGAGAGTCTTTTATGAAGTTGGATAAATCTCATAGGAGTTATGTTGAAGAAGTTATTCCACTTTCTAATCATGATATCCATGTTTAGCCTGTTTGGGCATATGGCATGTTCTTCAAGCTTCTAATCAAACCAGGATGAATCACTATGTAAGAAGCTTTATTTGGAACAATTAATCAGTGGAGAGTGTCCATGAAGTTGAATAAATCCCATAGGAGTTATGTTAAAGAAGTTATTATACTTTCTAATCAGGATATCCATGTTTGGCCTGTTTGGACATATGGCAAGTTCTTCAAGCTTCAAATCAAACCAGGATGAATCACTATGTAAGAAGCTTGATTTTGAACCATTAATAAGTGGAGAGCTTCCATGAAGTTGAATAAATCCCATAGGAGGTATGTTAAAGAAGTTATTCCACTTTCTAATCATAATATCCATGTTTACCCTGTTTGGACATATGGCAAGTTCTTCAAGCTTGTAATCAAACCAGGATGAATCAATATGTAAGAAGCTAGATTTGGAACCATTAATCAGTGGAGAGCCTTTCATGAAGTTGGATAAATCTCATAGGAGTTATGTTGAAGAAGTTATTCCACTTTCTAATTAGGATATTCATGTTTAGACTGTTTGGACATATGGCAAGTTCTTCAAGCTTCTAATCAAACAAGGATGAATCACTATGTAAAAGCTTGATTTGGAACCATTACTCAGTGTAGAGTGTCCATGAAGTTGAATAAATCCCATAAGAGATATGTTAAAGAAGTTATTCCACTTTCTAATCAGGATATCCATGTTTAGCCTGTTTGGACATATGGCAAGTTCTTCAAGTTTCGAATCAAACTAGGATGAATCACTATGTAAGAAGCTTGATTTGGAACCATTAATCAGTGGAGAGTGTCCATGAAGTTGAATAAATCCCATAGGAGGTATCTTAAAGAAGTTATTCTGCTTTCTAATCAGGATATCCATGTTTAGCCTGTTTGGACATATGGCAAGTTCTTCAAGCTTCTAATCAAACCAGGATGAATCACTATGTAAGAAGCTTGATTTGGAACCATTTATCAGTGGAAAGTGTCCATTAAGTTGAATAAATACCATAAGAGATATGTCAAAGAAGTTATTCAACTTTCTAATCAGGATACCCATTTTTAGCATGTTTGGACATACGACAAGTTCTTCAAGTTTCTAATCAAACCAGGATGAATCACTATGTAAGAAACTTGATTTGGATACTCTAATCAGTGGAGAGTCTTTTATGAAGTTGGATAAATCTCATAGGAGTTATGTTGAAGAAGTTATTCCACTTTCTAATCAGGATATCCATGTTTAGTCTTTTTGGACATATGGCAAATTCTTCAAGCTTCGAATCAAACTAGGATGAATCACTATGTAAGAGGCTTGATTTGGAACCATTAATCAGTGGAGAGTGTCCATGAAGTTGAATAAATCCAATAGGAGGTATGTTAAAGAAGTTATTCCACTTTCTAATCAGGATATCCATGTTTAGCCTGTTTAGACATATGGCAAGTTCTTCAAGCTTCTAATCAAACCAGGATGAATCACTATGTAAGAAGCTTGATTTGGAACCATTACTCAGTGTAGAGTGTCCATGTAGTTGAATAAATCCCATAGGAGATATGTTAAAGAAGTTATTCCACTTTCTAATCATAATATCCATGTTTAGCCTGTTTGGACATATGGCAAGTTCTTCAAGTTTCAAATCAAACTAGGATGAATCACTATCTAAGAAGATTGATTTGGAACCATTAATCAGTGGAGAGTGTCCATGAAGTTTAATAAATCTCATAGGAGGTATGTTAAAGAAGTTATTCTACGTTTCTAATCAAGATATCCATGTTTAGCATATTTGGACATATGTCAAGTTCTTCAAGTTTCTAATCAAACCAGGATGAATCCCTATGTTAGAAGCTTGATTTGGAACCGTTAATCAGTGGAGTGTCTTTTATGAAGTTGGATAAATCTCATAGGAGTTATGTTGAAGAAGTTATTCCACTTTCTAATCATGATATCCATGTTTATCCTGTTTTGACATATGGCAAGTTCTTCAAGCTTCTAATCAAACCAGGATGAATCACTATGTAAGAAGCTTGATTTGGAACCATTAATCAGTGGAGAGTGTCCATGTAGTTGAATAAATCCCATAGGAGGTATGTTAAAGAAGTTATTCTACTTTCTAATCAGGATATCCATGTTTAGCCTGTTTGGACATATGGCAAGTCCTTCAAGCTTCTAATCAAACCATGATGAATCACTATGTAAGAAGCTTGATTTGCAACCATTTATCAGTGGAGAGTGTCCATTAAGTTGAATAAATCCCATAAGAGATATGTTAAAGAAGTTATTCCACTTTCTAATCATGATATCGATGTTTAGCATGTTTGGACATATGGCAAGTTCTTCAGGTTTCTAAGAAAAGCAGGATATGTCTATGTAAGAAGCTTGATTTGGAACCATTAATCAGTGGAGAGTGTCCTTGAAGTTGAATAAATCCCATACGAGGTATGTTAAAGAAAATATTCCACTTTCTAATCAGGATATCAATGTTTAGCCTGTTTGGACATATAGCAAGTTCTTCAAGCTTCTAATTAAACCAGGATGAATCAATATGTAAGAAGCTTGATTTGGAACCATTAATCAGTGGAGAGTGTCCATGAAGTTGAATAAATCCAATAGGAGGTATGTGAAAGAAGTTATTGCACTTTCTAATAAGGTTATCCATGTTTAGCATGTTTGGACATATGACAAGTTCTTCAAGCTTCTAATCAAACCAGGATGAATCACTATGTAAGAAGATTGATTTGGAACCATTACTCCGTGGAGAGTCTTTCATGAAGTTAGCTTAATCTCATAGGAGTTATGTCTAAGAAGTTATTCCACTTTCTAACCAGGATATCCATGTTTAGACTGTTTGGACATATGGCAAATTTTTCAAGCTTCGAAACAAACTAGGATGAATCACTATGTAAGAAGCTTGATTTGGAACCATTAATCAGTGGAGAGTGTCCATGAAGTTGAATAAATCCCATAGGAGTTATGTTAAAGAAGTTATTATACTTTCTACTCAGGATATCCATGTTTGGCCTGTTTGGACATATGGCAAGTTCTTCAAGCTTCAAATCAAACCAGGATGAATCACTATGTAAGAAGCTTGATTTTGAACCATTAATAAGTGGAGAGCTTCCATGAAGTTGAATAAATCCCATAGGAGGTATGTTAAAGAAGTTATTCCACTTTCTAATCATTATATCCATGTTTACCCTGTTTGGACATATGGCAAGTTCTTCAAGCTTGTAATCAAACCAGGATGAATCAATATGTAAGAAGCTAGATTTGGAACCATTAATCAGTGGAGAGCCTTTCATGAAGTTGGATAAATCTCATAGGAGTTATGTTGAAGAAGTTATTCCACTTTCTAATTAGGATATTCATGTTTAGACTGTTTGGACATATGGCAAGTTCTTCAAGCTTCTAATCAAACAAGGATGAATCACTATGTAAAAGCTTGATTTGGAACCATTACTCAGTGTAGAGTGTCCGTGTAGTTGAATAAATCCCATAAGAGATATGTTGAAGAAGTTATTCCACTTTCTAATCAGGATATCCATGTTTAGCCTGTTTGGACATATGGCAAGTTCTTCAAGTTTCGAATCAAACTAGGATGAATCACTATGTAAGAAGCTTGATTTGGAACCATTAATCAGTGGAGAGTGTCCATGAAGTTGAATAAATCCCATAGGAGGTATGTTAAAGAACTTATTCTACTTTCTAATCAGGATATCCATGTTTAGCCTGTTTGGACATATGGCAAGTTCTTCAAGCTTCTAAACAAACCAGGATGAATCACTATTTGAGAACCTTGATTTGGAACCATTTATCAGTGGAGAGTGTCCATTAAGTTGAATAAATACCATAAGAGATATGTTAAAGAAGTTATTTCACTTTCTAATCAGGATATCCATTTTAGCATGTTTGGACATACAGCAAGTTCTTCAAGTTTCTAATCAAACCATGATGAATCACTATGTAAGAAGCTTGATTTGGATACGTTAATCAGTGGAGAGTCTTTTATGAAGTTGGATAAATCTCATAGGAGTTTTGTTGAAGAAATTATTCCACTTTCTAATCAGGATATCCATGTTTAGCTTGTTTGGACATATGGCAAGTTCTTCAAGCTTCTAATAAAACAAGGATTAATCACTATGTAAGAAGCTTGATTTGGAACCATTACTCAGTGTAGAGTGTCCATAAAGTTGAATAAATCCCATAAGAGATATGTTAAAGAAGTTATTCCACTTTCTAATCAGGATATCCATGTTTAGCCTGTTTGGACATATGGCAAGTTCTTTAAGCTTCTAATCAAACCAGGATGAATCACTATGTAAGAAGCCTGATTTGAAACCATTAATCAGTGGAGAGTGTCCATTAAGTTGAATAAATCCCATAAGAGATATGTTAAAGAAGTTATTCCACTTTCTAATCAAGATATCCATGTTTAGCATGTTTGGACATATGGCAAGTTCTTCAAGTTTCTAATCAAACCAGGATGAATAACTATGTAAGAAGCTTGATTTGGAACCGTTAATCAGTGGAGAGTCTTTTATGAAGTTGGATAAATCTCATAGGAGTTATGTTGAAGAAGTTATTCCACTTTCTAATCATGATATCCTTGTTTAGCCTGTTTGGACATATGGCAAGTTCTTCAAGCTTCTAATCAAACCAGGATGAATCACTATGTAAGAAGCTTGATTTGGAACCTTTAATCAGTGGAGAGTCTTTTATGAAGTTGGATAAATCTCATAGGAGTTATGTTGAAGAAGTTATTCCACTTTCTAATCATGATATCCATGTTTAGCCTGTTTGGGCATATGGCATGTTCTTCAAGCTTCTAATCAAACCAGGATGAATCACTATGTAAGAAGCTTGATTTGGAACAATTAATCAGTGGATAGTGACCATGTAGTTGAATAAATCCCATAGGAGGTATGTTAAAGAAGTTATTCCACTTTCTAATCACGATATCCATGTTTTGCATGTTTGGACATATGACAAATTCTTCAAGCTTTGAATCAAACTAGGATGAATCACTATGTAAGAAGCTTGATTTGGAACCATTAATCAGTGGAGAGTGTCTATTAAGTTGAATAAATCCCATAAGAGATATGTTAAAGAAGTTATTCCACTTTCTAATCAGGATATCCATGTTTAGCATGTTTGGACATATGGCAAGTTCTTCAAGTTTCTAATCAAACCATGATGAATCACTATGTAAGAAGATTGATTTGGAACCGTTAATCAGTGGAGAGTCTTTTATGAAGTTGGATAAATCTCATAGGAGTTATGCTGAAGAATTTACTCCATTTTCTAATCAGGATATCCATGTTTAGCATGTTTTGACATATGGCAAGTTCTTCAAGCTTCTAATTAAACCAGGATGAATCACTATGTAAGAAGATTTATTTGGAACCATTAATCAGTGGAGAGTGTCCATGAAGTTGATTAAATCCCATAAGAGGTATGTTAAAGAAGTTATTCCACTTTCTAATCGGAATATCCATTTTTAGCATGTTTGGACATATGGCAAGTTATGCAAGCTTCTAATAAAACCAAGATGAATCACTATGTAAGAACCTTGATTTAGAACCATTAATCAGTAGAGAGTCATTCATGAAGTTGGATAAATCCCATAAGAGGTATGTTAAAGAAGTTATACCACTTTCTAATCAGAATATCCATGTTTAGCCTGTTTGGACATATGGCAAGTTCTTCAAGTTTCAAATCAAACTAGGATGAATCACTATGTAAGAAGATTGATTTGGAACCATTAGATCAGTGGAGAGTCTTTCATGAAGTTGGATAAATCTCATAGGAGTTATGTTGAAGAAGTTATTCCATTTTCTAATCAGGATATCAATGTTTAACATGTTTGGACATATGGCAAGTTCTTCAAGCTTCTGATCAAACCAGGATTACTCACTATGTAAGAAGATTGATTTGGAACCATTAATCAGTGGATAGTGACCATGAAGTTGAATAAATCCCATAGGAGGTATGTTAAAGAAGTTATTCCACTTTCTAATCAGGATATCCATGTTTAGCCTGTTTGGACATATGGCAAATTCTTCAAGCTTCAAATCAAACCAGGATGAATTACTATGTAAGAACCTTGATTTGGAACTATTAATCAGTGGAGAGTGTCCATGAAGTTGAATAAATCCCATAGGACGTATGTTAAAGAAGTTATTCCACTTTCTAATCATGATATCCTTGTTTAGACTGTTTGGACATATGTCAAGTTCTTCAAGCTTCTAATCAAACCAGGATGAATCACTATGTCAGAAGCTTGATTTGGAACCATTAATCAGTGGAGAGTGTCCATGAAGTTGAATAAATCCCATAAGAGGTATGTTAAAGAAGTTATTCCACTTTCTAATCACGATATTCATGTTTAGCATGTTTGGACATATGGCAAGTTCTTCAAGCTTCTAATTGAAATTTTAATGAGAATTAGATGAAGAACATGAAGAACTAAGAGAGAGAGAGAAGGATTTCGAAAATGGAGGATGGAGAAAGAGGAAACTCATTTCCTTAATTCATTTGGAAACAACTTACACACCCTTTTAAAGGTAAACAATCTGAAGAACTTGACAAGCTAATATAATAAACTATTGCTGGTGAAGTAGGACAAAAGGGTCAAAACCAGTAGGATCAGAACCAGCAGGGGCAGGACCAGCAGGATGATAGTGACAGGTCTGATCACTTTCTCTCTCCTCCTTAACCTTCACATGTGATCTCCTCTTGTCAACTTGCTCCCAATAGCTCCTTACTACTTAATTTAGAATTCCCCATTGCTTCTGGTTACTTGGACAAGGTAATTAAATACTTCCCATCCAGTTGCTTGTCTTCCAAGCCAAGGTAAGTCACACAAGCTTAGGTTGTACGGATGACCTTATAATCCTTCTTCCAGATTACCTTAGCTTCTTCATCAGCTTTAGTGTATTTTCATCTCATGTCTTTGCTTAATCTCAACACTCCCCCTCAAGCTTGACCATAGGGACTGGTCAAGCTTGGAAACCATGAAGTATTCCATCATTAAAACCTTAGATTGGAAAAACCACTTAGGGATAAAAACTAAACCAAGGAAAAAGAGTAGAACACCTCATGGCTAAGAGGATCAGTGTGATGAAAGATCCACAAGTCCAAGTTTTGAATTTATGAACTCACAGACCTTAGTGCTTGCCGCCTTGGTAAAGATATCAGCCAACTGATCTTCATTTCTTGGGTAACATGGAGGATAATCTTCTGTTCCACAGCTTGTCTCACCTTGTGACAATCTACTTCAATGTGTTTTGTCCTCTCATGGAAGACTGAGTTGCTGGCAATGTGTATGGCGGCTTGATTATCACAATGCATAGTGATTGGTGTTGTAGTCTCAATTCCAAAGTCTTTAAGCAGCCCCTTGATCCAAGTCAACTCGCTTGTGAGCTTCTTCATTGCTTTATACTCTGCTTCAGCACTTGAGCATGACACTACTTTCTGTTTCTTGCTCTTCCAAGTCACCAAATTGCCTCCAATGAAAGTGCAATATCCAGTAGTTGATCTCCTATCAACTCTATCTCCTGCCCAATCAGCATCACAATATCCTACTATTTCAGTGCTCCCATTGCATCCCATCCAAACTCCTTGGCCTGGTGCCTCTCTTAGGTATCTCAAGATCCTTTCAACCATGTTCCAATGATGAATCCTTGGTGCTTGCGTCTGCTGACTGACTTGATTCACAGCAAAGCAAATGTCTGGTCTTGTGATGGTTAGATGAATGAGTTTTCCAACCATCCTTCTATACAGCTTCACATCTCCAAAGGGCTTGTTTTAAAACTCCCCCTGTCGCAGCACTTTGTACCCATCTTCAAGTGGAGTTTTTGCTGTCTTTCCTCCTAAATCACCTGCCTCACTCAATAGATCAAGTGTGTACTATCTTTGGTTTAAGAACAGCCCCTCTTTAGATCGGCATATCTCAATCCCTAGAAAGTACTTTAGTTCACCCAAGTCTTTAATATCAAAGGAAGATTTTAAAAATGATTTAGTTAAGATGATACCTTCCTTATCACTCCCTGTGATGATAATATCATCCACATATATCAGTATGACTACAATGCCTTGTTGAGTGGTGAGGGTAAAGAGAGTGTGATCAGCTTCAGACTTGTTGAAGCCCCTTCCATTGAGAGTTGTACTCAGCTTTTGATAACAAGCCTCTTGGGGATTGCTTTAAACCATAGATTGCTTTCTTTAATCTGAGTACATTCCCTGGTTTCACAAGGTTTTCCATACCAGGAGGTGGTCTCATGTAGACTTCATCTTCTAATTCACCTTGAAGGAAAGCATTCTTGACATTCATTGCCAATGAGAGAACAGTTCTGATAGTATGGAGCTTAGCTACTGGTGCAAAGGTATCAAGGTAATCTTTCCCATAAACCTGAGTGTATCCTCTTGCAACAAGCCTTGTCTTCTTCCTCTCTGGTTTTCCATTTGCTAGATACTTGATGGTGAAGAGTAACCGACTTGTTATTGCCTTCTTGCCCTTCGGGAGCTCAGTTTCATACCATGTATCATTTTTGATCATGGCATTGACTTCATCTCCAACAGAATCTCTCCATTCATCAAGTTCCATTGCCTCTTCATAAGACTTGGGGATGTACTCTTGGTCTATGCTGGTGATAAATGCTTGATGTTCCATTGGATAGTGAGCAAGGAAGCATACTGCTTGAATGGGATGAGCTACTGCCTGACTGTTGAAGTAAACTCTTGTATTGATCCAGTTGGATGGATGCTTTCTCAGCCTTGTACTTCTCTTAAGCGGCTGAGCTGCCTCAATGCTTTGCTCATTTCCATCTGAACCTGCTTCAATTTGCTGCTCTATTATCTCTTGTTGTGGTCTCTCATCTTGATCATGAACCTGATCATTATGTGGTTCTCCTTGACTCCCCCCTTCAGGATCAGGATGGGAATCATCTCCAGCTTGATCAACCTCATCAATCACAATTTCTGGACCTTGTCCTTCTTCCTGATCATGTCCACTCTCTTGATTGTTTGTTGATATTGGTTCTTGGTTTGATTGTGGCATACTGATGCCAAGACTCTCCATGATGCACCTCAGATTGTCTGCCCTATCAGAAGATGTTTGAGAGAGGTCCTTGAGCTTATCCCAACTCTTCTCCTCATAATATCCCCTTGATTCCACAAACTTGACATCTCTGGAGACAAGCACCCTTCTTACTTCTGGGTCATAGCACTTGTAACCCTTTTGAGTAGGTGAGTAACCCAGGAATACAGCCTTAGTACTTCTAGCTTCAAGCTTATTTCTCTGCTCACCTGGCTGTAAGACATAACAGAAGCACCCAAATACACGCAAATGATTAAGTGAAGGTTTTCTTTTGTTCAGTATCTCATATGGTGTGAGATCATCAAGGACTCTTGTTGGAGTTCTATTGATTAGATAGCATGCTGTCATAACAACATCACTCCAAAATCGCTTGGGCACATTGGTGTAGAACATCATACAGCTTGCTACCTCCATGAGATGTCTATTCTTTCTCTCAACTACCCCATTTTGTTGTGGTGTATATGGGCAGATGGTTTGGTGGATAATCCCATGTTTGGCTAGGTGACTTTTGAATGCATTGCTTGTATACTCCCCCCCATTGTCTGACCTGAATACTATGATCTTAACATTGAAATGATTAGTTATGTAGGTCTGGAAATTAATTAAAGCATCTAGCACTCTATCTTTAGTTTGAATCATAGTCAGACAAGTATATTTAGATTTTTGATCTATAAATGTGACAAAGTATCTATGATTCTCCCTAGATATGCGTGGTGCAGTCCAGACATCAGAATGTATAAGATCAAAACAATTTTCATAGATAGTAGATGACTTAGGGAAAACAGTCTTGCAATGTTTGCCAAGGATACATGCTTCACAGCCATCACTTTTAAAAGAAATATCAGGTAGCAATAGGTTCAGTGCATGAGAGTGGGGATGGCCTAGCCTAGCATGCCACAATACATCATTATCTAAAACAGGAATTGAACTAAAAGTTGAAGATAAATTTGAAACAGTCTTGATGTCTTCAAGTAGGTACAAGTCCTCCTTTGTAACACCTTTTCCAATCAACCTAAGAGTCTCAATATCCTGAAACACAACCTCATTAGGACTAAAAATCACATTGCAATTTAGATCAGTGGTAGCTCTCTTGACAGATAATAAGTTTGATGCAAAAGTTGGCATGCAAAAGGCTTATGTGTCTTTATCAAACAACTTAAGAGTTCCTACACCTTTAATTGGTATTTTATCTCCATTTGCAATCATAACATTACCTAAGATAGATTCTACATTACTAATCAACCTAGCATCACTAATCATGTGGTGAGAAGCCCCTGAGTCTATGTGATGCTTGCAGTGAAGTAACTAGAGCACTAGGCAATTTGTATGATGCACTAAGGGGGATACCAAGTGTGTTACCAGACTCTTTGAGGGCTTTGATGAGAGCTTCAAGGTCTGACTTCTTGATAGACTCATCAGGGGCAGTCCTCACAGCTGAGCAGCCACTGAAAGACAGTGTCTCCTATCTCACCAGAAAAATTTGCCCTTTCACCAGTAGCATTGAAGCGTTTTGGTGTAGATGGTTCTCCTATATCACCAGAAAAATTTGCCCTTGCATCTGCATAAGGAGTTCTGAACTTCTGAGGTTTAAGGTGTGTGTGGAGGATCCAGCACTTATCCTTTCCATGGCCCTTCTTCTTGCAGTGATCACACACCCAAATCTTCTTATCTTCTGGTTTGTAGAACCCGTTGTTAGCAACACCTCCAGTTTTGTTCTCTGCCCCTTCAGCTTGGTTTGCCATGATGAGCTCGCCTTTTCCTCCAAAGAGACCCACTGATCCTTGCTCCTTTTGAATCTGAGCACAAATATCATCTAGTGATGGCAGCTTCTCACTCCTAAGGATGTGCTTGATAAGGTCACTATAACCAGGGTTGAGAGTGAACAGCAGGGCAAAGACCTTGTCTTGTTCTCTCCTCTCATTCAGCACATCAGGGTCAAGAGTTGCTGGTCCTAACATCTCCAACTCAGCCCACAATGATCTGAACTTCCCAAAATGTTTAGTGAATTCAGTGTCTTCTTGGCTGAGAGTGTTGATAGCTCTTTTAACTTCAAACACTCTGTTTAAGCTATAGATATTGCCATACACCTTCTTGAGGGTATCCCACAGCTCCTTGGAAGTTTCACAGTAGGAGTAAGCTTCCAAGATTGAGGATTCAAGGCTGTTTTGGATGATAGACAACACCATGATGTCCTCCTGGCCTCTTTTCCTGTCGCCAGTATCAGCAACAACAACTTCTTTGCCATCCTCTCCTAGGATGGTCTTCTTTGGGTTCTTGCCTTCTTCAACAACCTTCCAGAGTCCTCTGCCTCCAAGAGCTGTTTTAGCAAGCCTTGCCCACAGTAGATAGTTAGCTCCCTTAAGAGTAACTGGAATCATCACCATTTTTGAGTTTTCTCCCATATCCATCAAGAACTGCTCAAGAATAACAAGAACAGCTCCAGAAAAGTGTGAAAAAGAAAATTTTGAAAAGTGATCAGAGTGTTTAAATATAGATTTGCGGAAGTATACTGAGAATATGTAGAAATTAATAAAGAGAATAATAAAGAGAATGAGGTTTCAGGAGCAAACTTGCTCTGATACCATAAAATTTTAATGAGAATCAGATGAAGAACATGAAGAACATGAAGAACTAAGAGAGAGAGAGAGAGAGGGATTTTGAAAATGGAGGATGGAGAAAGAGGAAACTCATTTCCTTAATTCATTTGGAAACAACTTACACACCCTTGGAAACAATCTGAACAACTTGACAAGCTACTATAATAAACTATTGCTAATGAAGTAGGACAAAAGGGTCAGAACCAGCAGGATCAGAACCAGCAGGGGCAGGACCAGCATGATAGTGACAGGTCTGATCTCTCTCTCTCCTCCTTAACCTTCACATGTGATCTCCTCTTGTCAACTTGCTCCCAACATCTCCTTGCTACTTAATTTCGAATTCCCCATTGCTTCTGGTTACTTGGACAAGGTAATTAAATACTTCTCATCCAGTTGCTTGTCTTCCAAGCCAAGGTAAGTCACACAAGCTTAGGTTGTACGGATGACCTTATAATCCTTCTTCCAGATTGCCTTAGCTTCTTCATCAGCTTTAGTGTATTTTCATCTCATGTCTTTGCTTAATCTCAACACTAATCAAACCAGGATGAATAACTATGTAAGAACCTTGATTTGGAACCATTAATAAGTGGAGAGTCTTTCATGAAATTGGATAAATCTCATAGAAGTTATGTTGAAGAAGTTATTCCCCTTTTTAATCAGGATATCCATGTTTAGACTGTTTGGACATATGGCAAATTCTTCAAGCTTCTAATCAAACCAGGATGAATCACTATGTAAGAACCTTGATTTGTAACCATTAATCAGTGTAGAGTGTCCATGAAGTTGAATAAATCCCATAGGTAAAATATTTAGAACTAGAAAGAGATTGATTAAGAAAGATGAGAGAATGGAAGAGATTTGGACATAAATGAGTGAGTTTAATGTAGAATCATGATGAATACTAAGAACTAGAGAGAGAGACTTAAGAACAAGAGAGAGAGACTCAGAACTGTATGTTTATTAATAAAGGCAGAGTTTACAATATATAGAAGGAAGAAACAAAGAGCATTCAAAATCAAAAGCATGTGGAGTCAAAGGGGAGGAGCACCTTGCTTGGTGCTGGTCCAATGAGATGGCTCACATGTGTGAGTTATCTTGGCATCCTGGTCAAGATCCTGACAGCCTGTCCCAGCTGTCAGACGCACTTCCCTTGCTCCTCAACGTTCGAATCATGGTAAGAAAGGTAACCAAGCTTCTACCTTCAAAGTTACTTCACTTGGGTAACTTTGATCATCTCCATGTGTGTACGGTCAAGTGTGTACGGACTGTACGGTCACTTGTACAGACAGTACGGATGTCCTAAGCCAAAAAGCTCCCCCTCTCTTCATACTTCCCAAATCATTCATTCAATCATAAGTAAGTCCCTTCTCCTTATTCATTATGTTCAACACTCCCCCTCAAGCTTGACATGCTCCATTGCCAAGCTTGGAAGCCATGAGTTCTTCCTCATTAAAAACCTCACCTAGTAAAACCCATTGGGACAAAAACTTGATGAGGGAAAAAGAGTGAAGAACTCATGACTAAGGGTCTCAGCTACTGCTTGGGGTGAGATCAATGAGTCTGCAAGCTGATCTTCACTCTTGGTATATCATGGCAGGATCACTCCAAGGACAATCATCTGTCTCACCTTATGGCAATCGACCTCTATATACTTGGTCCTCTCATGGAACACTGAATTGGTAGCAATGTGAATGGTAGCTTGGTTGTCACAATGCATAGTAATTGGGGTCGACTGCTCAATACTCAAGTGCTCTAGTATCCCCTTTATCCAAATAAGCTCATTTGTCAGCTTCAGCATTGCCCTATACTCAGCTTCAACACTAGAGCATGACACCACCTTATGTTTCTTGGTCTTCCAAGTAACAAGGTTCCCTCCAATGAAGGTACAATACCCTGTAGTGGACCTCATGTCAGCTCTATCACCAGCCCAATCAGCATCACAGTAGCCAACCACTTCAGTGCTTCCATTGCATCCCATCCATACTCCTTGGCCTGGTGACCCATTAAGATAGCTTAGGATCCTGTCCACCATGTTCCAGTGATGCTCCTTTGGTACTTGCATGTGTTGACTCACCTGATTCACAACAAAACATATATCAGGTCTTGTAATAGTCAAGTAGATCAACTTACCAACAAGCTTTCTGTAAAGCTTGGCATCATGGAAGGGCTTGTTGTCTTCAATCTCCCCTTCTCTTGGAAGCTTATATCAATCTTCAAGTGGCATTTTGGCTGTCTTTCCTCCAAGGTTACCTGCATCTTTCAAAAGATCAAGTGTATACTTCCTTTGAGACATAAACAAACCTTCCTTAGACCTACATATCTCAATTCCAAGGAAGTATTTCATTTCTCCCAAATCTTTAATTTCAAACACAAATTTGAGGAAATCCTTTGTGGCTTGGATACCCACTTTGTCACTCCCTGTTATGATAATATCATCAACACAAACCAGAAGAACAATGATACCTGAGGGAGTAGTGAGGGTGAAGAGAGTGTGATTCAATTCTGACCTTCTAAAGCCACGCCCATTTAGTGTTGTGCTCAAATTTGTGTACCAGGCTCTAGGATATTGTTTTAATCCATAAATGGCTTTCTTCAATCTCAGAACATTCCCTGGCTTCAGAAGACTTTCAAGACCAGGAGGAGGATGCATATACACTTCATCTTCAAGTTCCCCCTAAAGAAAGGCATTCTTCACATCCATCTGCCATAGACCCCACTCAAGATTTGTTGCAATAGACAACACAATTCGAATTGTGTGAAGCTTGGCAACATGAGCAAAAGTATCAATGTAGTCCTCTCCATAGGTTTGTGTGAATCCTCTAGCCACCAGTCTGGTTTTGCGCCTCTATATCTTCCCATTTGGTAGATACTTAATGATAAAGATCCATCTACTTGAAACAACCTTCTTCCCCTTTGGTAACTCACTCTCATACCAAGTCTCATTCCTTATCATTGCATCTGCCTCATCACTAACTGATTTATTCCATTCCTTGTCTTCCATAGCCTCTTCATATGATCTAGGTACATGACTCATATCCAGGCTGGTCATGAAAGCACAATGATCACTCGGAAACTCAGCAAATGAACAAACTGCCTGGCTTGGATGCTCAACAGCTTGGGCATTGAAATAAATCCTTGTATTTACCCAATTTGATGGGTCCTTTCTAACTCTTGTACTCCTTCTTAATGGAGCAGCCACAGGTTCCTCAACCTCAACAGGTTGAACTTCTTCTTCCGCATCATTATCTTCTTCAGACTCATGATGCTCATCCTGATCATTTCTCTCATTACTAGTTTCATTTCGCATCACACCTTGATCTGGACTTCATGAGATTCTTTCCTCATGATTTTCCTCCTCAGGCTTATCTCCCCCTTCAAGATCAATGTGTGAGGAGTCTTCAGCTTCATGCGGTTTATGTATCTCACTCCTTCCCTGATCCCTGGTGATATTGATTCCAAGAGTCTCTAATATGTGCCTAAGACTAGTAGCCTTGTCCACCTCTTGAGATAAATCATTTAAGTCATCCCAACTCTTCTCTTCATAATATCCTTGTGTCTCCATGAACTTCACATCTCTGGATACAAGAACTCTTCTTGGTTTGGGATCAAAACACTTATAGCCCTTCTGAGTTGTTGAATATCCAATGAACATGGCTCGGGTACTCTTTGGTTCCAGCTTGTTCCTCATCTCACCAGGAACCAATACAAAACACAAACACCCAAACACCCTTAAGTGACTCAGAGATGGCTTGATCCGGTTGAGAACCTCAAAAGGAGACTGTCTTCTAACGCCCTGGTTGGTATCCTATTGATGAGATAGCAGGCAGACATCACAGCATCACTCCAGTGTCTCTTTGGCACATTAGTTTGGAACATCATTGACCTCGCAACCTCCATTAGATGCCTATTCTTTCTCTCAGCCACTCCATTTTGCTGAGGAGTGTAAGGACAGCTGGTTTGTTGTAGGATACCATATTGAGCAAGGTGTTGCTTGAAGGCATGGCTTGTGTACTCCCCACCATTATCAGACCTGAAAATCTTTAACTTGGCATTGTAATGGTTAGAGACATAGCTTTGAAAATTTTTAAATGCATCAAGCACCCTATCTTTAATTTGAATGAGAGTTATCCAGGTGTATTTAGATTTTTCATCTATGAAAGTTACAAAGTACTTATAGTTCTCTCTAGACAAACATGGAGCAGTCCAAACATCAGAGTGAACTAAATCAAAGCATGGTTCATAGATAGTGGAGGGTTTCTGAAAAACAGTCTTACAATGCTTGCCTAAAACACAAGCTTCACAATCATTATTCTCAAACATAACACCTGGTAACATTAAACTTAAAGCTCTAACATGAGGGTGACCTAATCTAGCATGCCACAATGCATCATTATTCAAAACAGACTTGAAAGAGTAAATAGAACTAGGGGCAGGAGCTAAGTCTTCAAGCATGTATAATTCTCCTTTGGTAACTCCTCTTCCAATCATCTCACTGCTTTTAATATCCTGAAACTTTACATCATCAGGACTAAAGATAACATTACATTGAAGATCAGTGGTGCATCTCTTGACAGATAAAAGATTAGAAGTGAACTCAGGCATGTAGAAAGCTCTAGATTCTTTTTCAAAGAGTTTTAGATTCCCTATTCCTTTAATAGGAATCTTATCACCATTTGCAATCATTACATGACCATAAGCAGTTTCTAAGTCCTTAATCAGGTTATTTTCACTAATCATATGGTGAGAAGCACCAGAATCAACAATCAATGGTTTAGTCACATTTTGAGCAGTGTAAGTTCTAGGTGATTCCTTTTCATTTCCTAATGAGTTTGGTTTCCCTAGTAACCTATCAATGATTCCAGACAATGGGTTTGTACTATCCAGCAATCTATAAATAGTTCTAGGGACTTTACAAGCAGCATAAGAATAACCAATAATATTTCCAAGAGGGTTACCATACTCCTTCAGAGCTTTGATTAGAGCATCAATATCTGACTTTCTGATCACTTCATGCTCCATGCTCTTCAAGGCAGTGTGTTGAGAAGCTATGGCCTTTCCTTCAGTGTCTCCAACTCGTGGGTTAGATCCAGCACCAGATGTACCAGCCTCACCAGCTTCAGACAGATGTGCTATTGCTTCCCTTTCCCTCATGAACTTTGGTTGTTTGAGATGGGGATGGAGAATCCAGCACTGACTCCTCTTGTGTCCAGGCTTCTTACAATGATCACAGTTGCCTCCAAACCTTCTATCCTCACCATACTTCCTGTCTTCAGACCTCTACATAGCTTTATTAGCTTGCACAATCTTAGCCTTGTTAGCTAAGGACAAGTCTCCTTTGCCTCCAAATAACCCAAGAGACCCTTCCTCCTTCTAAATCTGAGCACAAACTTCCTCAAGAAATGGGAGCTTAGATGACCTCAGTATGTGCTTGATCACATCATTGAAAGCTGGATTCAAGGTTAACAACAACCCAAATACTTGGTCTTGCTCATGCTTCTCCATGAGGGTTTCCTGGTCAGTAGTGTTAGGCCTTAGCATCTCCAGCTCAGACCATAGTGCCCTGAACTTGCCTAAGTGTTTGGTGAGCTCAACCTCCTCTTGCACCAGTGTATTGATGGCTCTCTTTACCTCAAACACCCTGCTCAGATTGGAAATGTTACCATACACCTTCTGGAGTGTTTCCCATAACTCCTTTGGAGTCTCACAGTAACTATAGGCTTCAAGGATTGAGGCTTCAAGAGATCCTTGTATCACAGATAACACCATCATATCCTCTTGAGCCCACTTGTCCTGATCGACCAAAGCAAGCTCCTTTTCACCTCATTCTTCACTAGCAACTGGTTTTGGACCTCCATCAGTGATGTGAGACCATAAACCCTTGCTCCCAACAGCTGTCTTCACCAGCCTTGACCACAACAGGTAGTTACCACCACCTTTCAACACCACAGGAACTGCCATGACCTTGTTCCCTTCCATCTTGCCTTGCTTGACTCAGATGAACACAAAAGATCTAAACTTGAAATGAAGCTGAAGATGTGTAAACTCAATACCCAGAATATGAACAACCAAGCTCTGATACCATGAAATATTTAGAACTAGAAAGAGATTGATTAAGAAAGATGAGAGAATGGAAGAGATTTGGACAGAAATGAGTGAGTTTAATGTAGAATCATGATGAACATTAAGAACTAGAGAGAGACACTTAAGAACAAGAGAGAGAGACTCAGAACTGTATGTTTATTAATCAAGACAGAGTTTACAATATATAGAAGGAAGAAACAAAGGGCATTCTAAATCAAAAGCATGTGGAGTCAAAGGGGAGGAGCGCCTTGCTTGGTGCTGGTCCAATGAGATGGCTCACATGTGTGAGGCATCTTGGCATCTTGGTAAAGATCTTGGCCGCCTGTCCCAGCTGTCAGACGCGCTTCTCTTGCTCCTCAACATTCGAATCATGGTAAGAAAGGTAACCAACCTTCTACCTTCAAAGTTACTTCACCCGGGTAACTTTGATCATCTCCATGTGTGTACGGTCAAGTGTGTACGGACTGTACGGTCACTTGTACGGACAGTACGGATGCCTAAGCCAAAATGTTCCCCCTCTCTTCATACTTCCCAAATCCTTCATTCCATAGTAAGTAAGTCCCTTCTCCTTATTCATTATGTTCAACAATAGGAGGTATGTTAAAGAAGTTATTCCACTTTCTAATCAGGATATCCATGTTTAGCCTGTTTGGACATATGGCAAGTTCTTCAAGTTTCTAATCAAACCAGGATGAATCACTATGTAAAAAGCTTGATTTGGAACAATTAATCAGTGGAGAGTGTCCATGAAGTCGAATAAATTCCATAAGAGGTATGTTAAAGAAGTTATTCCACTTTCTAATGAGGATATCCATGTTTAGCATGTTTGGACATATAGCAAGTTTTTCAAGTTTCTAATCAAACCAGGATAAACCACTATGTAAGAAGCTTGATTTGGAACTATTAATCAGTGGAAAGTGTCCATGAAGTTGAATAAATCCCATAGGAGGTATGTTAAACAAGTTATTCCACTTTCTAATCAGGATATCCATGTTTAGCCTGTTTGGACATATGGCAAGTTCTTCAAGCTGCTAATCAAACCAGGATGAATCACTATGTAAGAAGCTTTATTTGAAATCATTAATCAGTGGAGAGTGTCCATGAAGTTGACTAAATCCCATAAGAGGTATGTTAAAGAAGTTATTCCACTTTCTAATCAGGATATCCATGTTTAGACTATTTGGATATATGGCAAATTCTTCAAGCTTCTAATCAAACCATGATGAATCACTATGTAAGAAGCTTGATTTGGAACCACTAATCAGTGGAGAGTGTTCATCAAATTGAATAAATCCCATAGGAGGTATGTTAAAGAAGTTATTCCACTTTCTAATCAGGATATTCATGTTTAGCCTGTTTGGACATATGGCAAATTCTTCAAGCTTCTAATCAAACCAGGATGAATCACTATGTAAGAAGCTTGATTTGGAACCATTAATCAGTAGAGACTCTTTCATGAAGTTGGATAAATCTCATAGGAGTTATGTTGAAGAAGTTATTCCACTTTCTAATCAAGATATCCATGTTTAGACTGATTGGACATATGGCAAGTTCTTCAAGCTTCTAATCAAACCAGGATGAATCACTATGTAAGAAGCTTGATTTGGAACCATTAATCAGTGGAGAGTCTTTCATGAAGTTGGATAAATCTCATAGGAGTTATGTTGAAGAAGTTATTCCACTTTCTAATAAGGATATGGATGTTTAGACTGTTTGGACATATGGCAAGTTCTTTAAGATTCTAGTCAAAAACCAGGATGAATCACTATGTAAGAAGCTTGATTTGGAACCACTAATCAGTGGAGAGTGTTCATCAAATTGAATAAATCCCATAGGAGGTATGTTAAAGAAGTTATTCCACTTTCTAATCAGGATATTCATGTTTAGCCTGTTTGGACATATGGCAAATTCTTCAAGCTTCTAATCAAACCAGGATGAATCACTATGTAAAAACCTTGATTTGGAACCATTAATCAGTGGAGAGTGTCCATGAAGTTGAATAAATCTCATAGGACGTATGTTAAAGAAGTTATTCCACTTTCTAATCAGGATATCCATGTTTAGACTGTTTGGACATATGTCAAGTTCTTCAAGCTTCTAATCAAACCAGGATCAATCACTATGTAAGAAGCTTGATTTGGAACCATTAATCAGTGGAGAGTGTCCATGAAGTTGAATAAATCCCATAAGAGGTATGTTAAAGAAGTTATTTCACTTTCTAATCAGGATATCCATGTTTAGCATGTTTGGACATATGGCAAGCTCTTCAAGCTTCTAACCAAACCAGGATGAATCACTATGTAAGAAGCTTGATTTGGAACCATTAATCCGTAGAGAGTTTCATGAAGCTGGATAAATATCATAGAAGTTATGTTGAAGAAGTTATTCCACTTTCTAATCAGGATATCCATGTTTAGACTGTTTGGACATATGGCAAATTATTCAAGCTTCTAATCAAACCAGGATGAATTACTATGTAAGAAGCTTGATTTGGAACGATTAATCAATGTAGAGTGTCCATGAAGTTGAATAAATCCCATAGGAGGTATGTTAAAAAAGTTATTTCACTTTCTAATCAGGAAATCCATGTTTAGCCTGTTTGGACATATGGCAAGTTCTTCAAGCTTCTAACCAAACCAGGATGAATCACTATGTAAGAAGCTTGATTCGGAACCATTAATAAGTGGAGAGTCTTTCATGAAGTTGGATAAATCTCATAGGAGTGATGTTGAAGATGTTATTCCACTTTCTAATCAGGATATCCATGTTTACACTGTTTGGACATATGGCAAGTTCTTCAAGTTTCTAATCAAACCAGGATGAATCACTATGTAAGAAGCTTGATTTGGAACCATTAATCCGTAGAGAGTCTTTCATGAAGTTGGATAAATCCCATAAGAGGTATGTTAAAGAAGTTATTCCACTTTCTAATCATGATATCCATTTTTATCCTGTTTGGACATAAAGCAAGTTCTTTATGCTTCTAATCAAACCAGGATGAATCACTATGTAAGAAGCTTGATTTGGCACCATTAATCAGTGGAGAGTGTCCATGAAGTTGAATAAATCCCATAAGAGGTATGTTAAAGAAGTTATTCCATTTTCTATTCAGAATATCCATTTTTAGCCTGTTTGGACATATGCCAAGTTATTCAACCTTCTAATCAAACCAGGATGAATCACTATGTAAAAAGTTTGATTTTGAACCGTTAATCAGTGTAGAGTCTTTCATAAAGTTGGATAAATCTCATAGGAGTTATGTTGAAGAAGTTATTCCACTTTCTAATCAGGATATCCATGTTTAGATTGTTTGGACATGTGGCAAGTTCTTCAAGCTTCTAATCAAACCATGATGAATCACTATGTAAGAATCTTGATTTGGAACCATTAATCAGTGCAGAGTCTTTCATGAAGTTGGATAAATCTCATAGGAGTTATGTTGAAGAAGTTATTCCACTTTCTAATCAGGATATCCATGTTTAGACTGTTTGGACATATGGAAAGTTCTTCAAGCTTCTAATAAAACCAGGATGAATCACTATGTAAGAAGCTTGATTTGGAACCATTACTCAGTGGAGAGTGTCCATGAAGTTGAATAAATCCCATAGGAGGTATGTTAAAGAAGTTATTCCACTTTCTAATCAGGATATCCATGTTTAGCCTGTTTGGACATATGGCAAGTTCTTCAAGCTTCTAATCAAACCAGGATGAATCACTATGTAAGAAGCCTTATTTGGAACCATTAATCCATGGAGAGTCTTTCATGAAGTTTGATAAATCTCATAGGGGTTATGTTAAAGAAGTTATTCTACTTTCTAATCAGGATATCCATGTTTAGCTTGTTTGGACATATAGCAAGTTCTTCAAGCTTCTAATCAAACCAGGATGAATCCCTATGTAAGACGCCTTATTTGGAACCATTAATCAGTGGAGAGTCTTTCTTGAAGTTGGATAAATCTCATAGGAGTGATGTTGAAGATGTTATTCCACTTTGTAATCACGATATTCATGTTTAGACTGTTTGGACATATGTCAAGTTCTTCAAGCTTCTAATCAAACCAGGATGAATCACTATGTAAGAAGATTGATTTGGAACCATTAATCAGTGGAAAGTGTCCATGAAGTTGAATAAATCCCATTAGAGGTATGTTAAAGAAGTTATTCTACTTTCTAATCAGGATATCCATGTTTAGACTGTTTGGACATATGGCAAATTCTTCAAGCTTCTAATCAAACAAGGATGAATCACTATGTAAGAAGCTTGATTAGGAACCATTAATTAGTGGAGAGTGTCCATGAAGTTGAATAAATCCCATAGGAGGTATGTTAAAGAAGTTATTCCACTTTCTAATCAGGATATCCATGTTTACCCTGTTCGGACATATGGCAAGTTCTTCAAGCTTCTAACCAAACCAGGATGAATCACTATGTAAGAAGCTTGATTCGGAACCATTAATAAGTGGAGAGTCTTTCATGAAGTTGGATAAATCTCATAGGAGTGATGTTGAAGATGTTATTCCACTTTCTAATCAGGATATCCATGTTTACACTGTTTGGACATATGGCAAGTTCTTCATGTTTCTAATCAAACTAGGATGAATCACTATGTAAGAAGCTTGATTTGGAACCATTAATCCGTAGAGAGTCTTTCATGAAGTTGGATAAATCTCATAAAAGTTATGTTGAAGAAGTTATTCCACTTTCTAATCAGGATATTCATGTTTAGACTGTTTGGACATATGGCAAGTTCTTCAAGTTTCTAATCAAACCAGGATAAATCACTATGTAAGAAGCTTGATTTGGAACCATTAATCCGTGGAGAGGCTTTCATGAAGTTGGATAAATCTCATAGAAGTTATGTTGAAGAAGTTATTCCACTTTCTAATCAAGATATCCATGTTTAGCTTGTTTGGACATATGGCAAGTTCTTCAAGTTTCTAATCCAACCAGGATGAATCACTATGTAAGAAGCTTGATTTGGAACCATTATTCAGTGGAGAGTGTCCATGAAGTCGAATAAATGCCATAAGAGGTATGTTAAAGAAGTTATTCCACTTTCTAATGAGGATATCCATGTTTAGCATGTTTGGACATATAGCAAGTTTTTCAAGTTTCTAATCAAACCAGGATAAATCACTATGTAAGAAGCTTGATTTGGAACTATTAATCAGTGGAGAGTGTCCATGAAGTT
>MU106439.1:0-36216 GCA_012274485.2 Sinapis alba
TATATATATATACACACGACATAGATATGAGCCAGACAATACACAATTATTAATTAACATTTAAGTATACGAATTTTTATGTATGTTTATGAAAATTGAAAGATGAGAAGGTGGGACACACGGATAGTAGCGCCGACTAATGAAATGAAACTTAATCTCATCATTTGAATTTAAATTGTTATTTATAGAAGTACTTCTTCGTTCGATGCTCTTAGTTATAGGTAGACGTGATTGCACGAGCTTGAGATGACGATGGGTTCGTTTTGACTTTGCAATTTATACTTCAACTTGGTTAATATAATGCTCTTTTATTTGAATACTACTGAAAAGAAGTAACATATATAGAATACTATCTGAGACGGCAATTAACAAATGGCATTATTATCGCTTTTTTTAATAGCCAAAAATAAGTGCATTCACTTTCTTAGGTATCGTTTTAAAACTATAGAGTAAAATGGAATACGATAATGTCGGTTTTTAAGAAAAAAATTATGATTAGTAAAAGCTTCAAGTTTATGTAAAATATACTTTAGTCATAAATAATAAATATACATATTATTCTTGTGTAAGACTATTGCATTTCTAATTGTATTTGTTTAGAAATGACTAGATCTCAAATCATAAGGAAAAGAGACCAAGGGTAATTATCATCAAAAGTTAAAATTAAAGGATTTTTTTTTCTGTTTCCATGTTATTGGGAGAATAGAAAGTTTACTTTGAAAATATAAATGTATCATGATTTATTTCATTCTTGTTATAACTCCTTTTAGAAAATAAAATAATATGTAAGGATAAAGTGATATTTTTTTAACTTACCATTCAGGCAATATTGAATTAATCTCCCCTAGATAAAAATGTTATTTAGCAGATTTACTATATTTAGATACAAAATAATAATGAGATGAATTCTCTTGGAGTACTCCGAATTCCTATCAGGGCATGATTATTTGGGTTTCTTAGGTGAGTTTTTAGCTTATATTTTTTTTAATTAACGTTAAGAAATAGTTTTTATATTACGCTAAAAATTTTGTCCTAAAAACTATGTAATAATCATGGCTTCAGATTCGTCTTGTTATTCCGTTTTCACCAACAAGACGTATCTGCCCAAACATCTCAAACGAGAATAACCTTTTTGCGCAAGAACAAAGCAATTCCTCAGGAAATTTGAGCTTAAACAATTTTTGATATTTCTTTTCGTAATAGTTACACCACACCAAAGCCTATTAAAATGTGACAAAAGGCTTTTGAATGAAACATTCATGAAACCGTCTAACTTAGTAATACTATTATGTTTAGGATTCATAATAATAATAAATGAAGATTAGTACATTGGTTTGTTACATGACATGAGAACATAAAAATTAAACAATAATCACGACAAACTTTTACAGGACCCTTCCGAATTTTAATAACAATTTGACCACCCTTATGTAAGCTAGATATAATATTCTTAATTTATTTCTTTCAGATTGTAATATGAATGTAATCCAATTTAAACCAACAAATTAAACCTTTTTTCTCAATAACCTTAATACCCCCACTGTTTCTTTAAGCATAGCTGCACATCCCATAGGCACATGATCTCCCTTTGTTACACTTCTTAAAGCAACCTCCACAATGTCTCTTATCAAACATCGGGTTTACACAATATCCGTTGCAACAAATCTCCGAGTACTGACAGCGTTTCCCACATCTTCCACAGTTCAATTTGTTGGTCCTCAAGTCCACACACCTCTTACGACAACAAGCACGGCCTGAACTACCTTTGAGACGACATACTCTGGGGCTTTTGTCACATGTCATTGCTGCACTTGAACGGTTCCCACCTTTTCTCCCTCGTGTAGAGGCTATCAACCGACCATATCTGTCTCGGTGGTTCGCCTCAACCGTTAGCGGTTCGCTAAGTGTTATAGCAATAGCTAAGACCATTAGGATCACCACAACGAAATGGGATATCTTGAATGTATTCATTCTTTTATCGCCTTTCGATAATTTAAAGGAGAGAAATTGCAAACAATTTTTTTTTTGTATGGGAATGTGTTTGTATGTGTATGAATGTATTAGGATGAAGAGTAACAAAGGACGGGAATGATATTTATACACGAGGGAGTGATGCCACAGGTCAACGAAGAAGTGTTTGAAAAATTAGGTCTTCTAAGAAAAATATTTGACTTTTGTATACTCTTTTAGTGGAGTAGTCAATTTTGAAGGGTTGAGATTTCAGAAGAATGAACGAGTTAGGCTCGCGTAGAAAAATAACAAAATCAATAATTTTCTAAATTAGGCAGAACTAAAGTGGAACACGTGAAGTTCATTTGATCATTTGGACAGAGTTTAGCAAATATAATTTTGTTTTGGGTTCACAGATTTTTTTTTTTGGGGGGGGGGGGGGGGGGGGGGGGGGGGATGGCTTCATCATCATTATTAATACAAATTAACTTATAACAGATAAAAAATGTTTGCAAAAAAGAATTTTCGACTTATTTTTTCTGTTAGCGAGATATCGGAGCTATTTTGAAGATTTTGTCCCCACTAGCTTGACAAAAAAAAAAGGCAACCAGCATTGTAAAGTCTCGATCGCGTACGGTAGTGCATTTTATACTTTTTATGATAACCAATCAGATAATTTATAGCATCTTAGAGCTTACTTATTGGTTATGTCTAAAAATAGGTAGTTAAATACGTTCAGATGTTGGCTTCCCAGCATCTTGAATTATAAACCCTTTAATTACTTACCTACCAGTTGGTTTAAGTCACATCAGCTCTGAAACTACTCATAAAAGAGACTAGAACAAGTTTGAAGATATATATTACCAAACGCTAAAACGACTTGTTCTCAGTGAAATTAATATAGGATTTGAATAATAGATCAAAGACAAACCGTGGTATAATTTAGCGATTAGTTATGCGACACTACGATATTTTATGTCACAAAGGTAAACACGTCAAGAACGTGTTACTATAACAAAATTTCACAAATATCATTGCTATATCTACCAACAGCTGTAAGCCTGTAACACATGGAAATATAAAGTCGCTGCTCAAAGTTGACATAACCTAACTTAAAAAAAACTGTTATAAGAGCACTCGAGTATGTAGGGTTCGACTCTTGGTCTTTGGATAGAGAAACTCGTTCAAAACAAATATCTTCTCTTTAAAAATAAATCAATAAATATTTTTTTCCTACCAAAACAAATACCTATAGGCTATAACCTTGACACCCTAAGTTAAGTTTCATCCATTAGGAACCGTTGGACCATTTAAGCTTTCGATTTAACGGCTACTGCGGTCGCTTTTTAGAACATGGGTTTTAGGTAAAGTCTTATATTTTCTTGTTACTGAAAAAGATACTCAAAACCAAAACAGATTATAATCATATACAAAATCTCCAACATGGTTGATTCCGCTTCTTTCTATACCGTACAAAACCAACCCGGTTAAGTGAAATTCATTGGTTCTGATTATTCCTATGATGGTGAACGCAAAGAACCCGCGCTAGCATGACTAGCTGCCGGCGTAGTTATCCGAGACTGACGTTTAGTCGGCACAGTAACACATTCATCCTCCGAGTCTCCGATGCAATAACCGGAAATCTCAGACCGAACATCGTCATATTCATCGTCTTTGAAAACCGGATGAATATATGCTTTCTTAAGATAAAGTTTCAGGTTAAAGTTCGGTTCTCTTGCTCTTTCCAATGTATCTTTGATCATAGCTTCCTGTTAAAACCAAACCAAAATGAGATTTAAAAAAAACACAACACTTAACCAAAACCAGCCAACTATAACTAATAAACCGGTGTCAATTTCTCGGTTTGAACTGTACTGACCTGCAAGGGATGGCGGAGGAATGCCGGTTCGTACCGGCCTTTGCAAAACCGGTGAAAGAAAAATGTGAGAACCGGTAATGCAATGAGGAAAGGAGTGGACTGAGCAGCTCCTTTTGTGCTCATTAGTCCCAACAAAAGGACTTGTGAGATGATCAACGCAGATATGATACGTCCATGAACATCAGGCCAGAACCTACCCGCGCTTTCGTATTCTTGATTGTACACATTTATAATCTGCAAAAACAACCAAACCGTTCATCTTGTGTGACAATCTTGAAGATGTTATAAAAGAATGAAACAGAGTCTTTGAGTATTAACCTGATGACGAAAGACGAGGTAAGCCAATGCGAAGAAGATTATAATGAAAGGGAGTAGAACAGGAGTGACCGGGGCATAGACAAGACCAAGGAGGAAGTAGAGTTGAATCCTAGGCTCTGTCGCATGGAAGTTTATCTGTCCAGGGTTCATAGCTTCTTCTCTATCTTTTTCAGTTTTCACCAAGAAGAAGTTCTTTACATGGAAAAAAACTAAAGGTTTCAGCCTAAGAATCTCCCCTGCAACGCCCGCCCAACCATCCACCATTATATATGTAATGAAGAACGTTGCTTTTATCGGTATCGCTACTCCAACGGTCCTAGGAATCCTAACAAGTTGCAAGAACGAAGAAACATGAGCTCAAAACAGAGAAGGGGGAGGATGGAAAGGTTTGAATGAAACTTACTGATTTGCGGATTGTTTAAGGAAAGAATCAAGTTGTTCAAAAGCAGAACCGGTGATAATGCTTCCGAGGAAGACATTGACAAGGTTGAAAATGTAATATCGAAAAGCAGCTCTTCGCTCCAAAGATGATAACGATACAAACCCTTCGAACTTGGACATGACCATCAAAATGCTTGGGAGAAATATTATAAAGAGCTTTAACACGATACCAGGAAGAAAACCTTGGATCACGGATTTAACAAGATCACTGCAAAAGAACATAACACACTCAACATCTCATTCATACACAACTAATCAAGAAAGTGGAAAGAGAGAGAAGGAGAGAGAGGGAGACTTTACTTCTCTATGACGGGTTTGAGGAAAGGAGCAGACTTCTCTATGCCTTCTATGCTAGCTAAGGACTGAACAAAGGCTATTGGGATCATGAAGAAGAAAGTGAGGAAGAAGAATGCAACGTGCATTATAAGTCTTCTCACTGTTAAAGAGACATAAGGAATCGCTAGGTTTGACCAAAACACCTCTCGTGCCTCGGGAGCCCATTCAGTTAACCATTCTGTAGGGTTTCTAGACTGTTGTGTCTGTGCACAAACCGCAGCACCCCATCGTGTTTTAAAAGAGACAAAAGCTGCTGGCATTACGCTCTTGTCATCTTTCTTTACTTTCTTCCTTTCCTCCATTATCTACAAAATATAAAATCAAAATTTTCAGTTATTTCCAACAGAGAAAAGAAGTAAGAAGAGAGTAAACACTTACTTGGTCGTTTAGTTTCTCAATCTCAGCTATGTAATGATCAATGGCATCAACTTTCTCTCCCCATAGTCCTAGAAACCCTGTCTGTGGATTCACAAAAGAACAAAACAGCGTAAAGACAAAGGCAAGCTAGTTTAAGTTTGTCTAAAGAGTCTTGAAAACCATTCAGTTACCTTAATCATTGGTCTTTGATCCTGGTTCCTTGTATACTTTAACTGGTAATAGTCAAGCCAGTTCTGTGTGCTCCTCTTCTTCTCCACTAAATCCGCCAAATCGTTTGCATTGTACACAACCTGGACAATCAAGTTACAATGATTTAAAACTATAACCCAGGGAAAAGAAGACTGATTCTTGCTGAGCAATGAGAGCTATAATAACCTGATGTGTAAGATAATGGTCTGGATGGTTAACAAGGAAGAAATGCTCTACACTCTCACTAATGGACTCATCTGGATCCGATGGTACATTCCTAACCAAAACCTGTGAAACCAAACCAGGGTCAATCCAGTGTTACATCAATAAGCAAAAAACTGATCATCAAAGAGTAGTAGTCTTTACCGTGAACTGATCAGGACGCCTTTGCTCGGACTGGAGAAATGATAAACGCATAGAAGCTACTTTCTCATATTCTTTCATCAGAACAAAGCAAGTCCAGAATGTGAAGGCATAAGCCATCACTAGATGAGTCCAAAACCTCTCTGATCCACGTTCCACATTTGATATGGATAACTTATCAATATCACTAGATGTTACATTACGTAGCTTCGCTAGTTGTAGCCCGTCGCTTGTCCAATTAACAGGTACAAGTATCGACCATGCAAGTAATGCTATCGGTACAAAGATTTTAAGCCTAAACAAAAAAAAAACAATAACTTATAAGATGAAACTATTGCAAAATCAAAGAAGAGGTTCAAAACTATTAATACCCTGTCAAGTAAATCCTCAAGTAGACCGCAGAATCCAAACCGGCATGATCAATAAGCTCAGGCTCAGGCATCTTTAGAGCCGCAGGCATCCAGTTCAAGAAACGTAGGTAGGAGCTTAAGTTTAAGTTGACAAACTTGCTGACAAGAGCACCTGAATGCAACGGGCTGCTTCTTATACCTTTGAGATACCATTTAGGAAAATAAACTCTGTCGTTGAAAGGTTGTATCCTCAAGATTGCAAACGCCAAAAGGAAGATGATGGCAGTGATTATGTTGATCGTTGCAGCTACTCCAATATCTCCTAGTGTTGCCATCTCTTAATCTCTTCGCTTAATCTATCAAATCTAAAACTCTGCTTTGAAAATCGATTTATTTCACCTGCAAAATATTCAGGCCTAAAATCTATCAAAACCCTTTGAATTTAAAAGCTTCAACTACAAAATATTCAGCCCTAATTAAATATATATACATATATATTTATTGTGGTGGTTATGTATTGCCAATTCTTTTTATTTTATATGGAAATTGATATATTCAAAGATTTAAAATAAAACGATAAAATCAATAAAATCTTTACAAAAAGAAAGGAAAATTGGTAATGCAAATTTGGTAATAATTTGGCACAGCATTCCCGAAAAAATAAACAAGAGATAATTTAAGTCTCTTCATATAAATTTCCTTCCTTAATAACTCTATTGTTCTTCCTATTCTCATATTCCTCTAATTACTCACTAATATAATAGATATATGTATATATGTACTAATAAAACAGAGTGAGATAAGAGTCCATAGATTATTATTTTTTTTTCAAAGTTTTCTCTGAGAAATAAAAAAAGAGTTCAAAGTTACAGAAGATCATGATAGAGAAACTAATAAGTTATAGATTGAATTAACCTTTTTGATCAAGATCTCTAAGAATTTATTTTCTTTTGCAGTAACGTCTCTTTTAGACAAGGAAAATGCCTTTTTCATGAAACTTCTAGAGAAACAATGTCACTATTAGATTATTCAGATACAGAGAAAAATTAAAAATATCAGATGAAGAAGAAAAACTGAAACAAACCTAGAGAACCAGATTGCTCAAGTAAGGGTTTCTTTGTTTTGTTACTCCACGATGACAGAAGCTTGACAAGAATTCTCCAAACTCTTGTAATATCACACAAACAAAGAACAGAGAAACCGGAGAGATAGATCTCTAGAAATAGAGACGTTGTGACGTTTTTTACTGTGGAAAACGCTGAAACAACACGGACGAGGAAGAAAGATGAAGGGTGAGGAAGAAAAGTTTTTAAGAAACCTTTGACACCTAAAAGCTTTTTGTTCATTTTTTAATATTCTTTATAACAGTGGGTGAATGAATATAATAATGTGACGTTGGTCCTCGTGTATTGTCTCAGGCTCTTTCTTCAAAGTTGAAATCCAGATAGTCTTTCTCAGTTTTGCTTTAAATTCACTATTTATTTAGGAGTATCAGTATCTGTCATTCTGTCCCATACTTTATATATTAATTGCGTACTATACCCATATTCATCTTGTTACTTTTCTACAATCTCCTATAAAATATATCGGTAACCATCTCCACTAAATAGAATTTGATTTGTTAGTATTATTTATTCATATAATACGGTGCTTAATATTATAATATGAATAATTGAGATGAGGAATAACAAACTAATAGATAGCGAAAACATTTATCTACAAACATTTTACGTTTGTAATTTTTCTTCTAATGATCACAAATTATTATTCAGAATAAAATGTGAGAAGTTAGAGGAATAAGCTGATATGCATGAACGAGAGATGCAGTGGCATTATAGCCATGTAATGAAATAATTAAAAATAATAATTAGTAGATGGCAAGTAGTTTTCAATTAATTAGTCAATTATCATTAGATTTGATTCAGAAATAAAGTAGCTGCGATAGCTGCCACGTGGGAGTGGCAAGCGTTAGATGCTCCGTGGGGCGGCAACGGTGGACTCCGCGTTCGTATCACGTGGCCTTCTCTTTTGATTCAAGCGAGCATAATGGAGAATGTCACGCGCCGAGAGTTCGAGCGTGAGTGCACTAATCCAATATAAAATGTATTTCTTATATCGGGACAAATAGCAACGAAAGGGGCTTGTCAACGGTAACTACAATTGAATAACATTTTGTCTGAACAAGTTACAAAATTTTGGATGGATTTACAAAAAAAGTATTATCAACTTTTGTTTCAATTTTGCGGACTGAAACCATAAAATTTTGGTTGTATTTTATTAGAAAAAAGCAATATGCCTAAATTATGCAGGGTCGACTTAAAAATACTTAGGGCCCTGAGAAAAAAAATAATAATATAGCTTTAGATAGATTTTCTTAAAAATAATTAAAAATTAATATTTAATTTAATTTAATTTAATTATTTAAGCTATCTTATTATCTTTATGATTTTTAATAAATATTTTTAAATATATAAAACTAAAATTTACTTTATGTATATATATATATATCTTTTTTTTTACTAAAAGTTTTCAAACAAATTGTAAAAAAAAAAAAAAAGTTGGACCTATGGGCCGGGATAGTCGCAGTCCCCACCCTAATATCTAATCCGGCCCTGAAAAGTTTCTTAAAACAATTTGTAAAAAAAATTCATAATTGCTTGAAATGTTAGGGCATGATTATTGGGGGTATCTTAGGATAGGGTTCTTAACATAATTTAAGAACCATTTCTTAATTTTAATTAAAAAAGTTAAGAGACGGTTCTTAAATTATACTAATTATACTAAGAACTAAGGTCTTAGTTGGGATGCACAGTGATCTGATAATTCTACTGATTAAAATATGTAGAATATCTTATTTAAGAACCGTCTCTTAACTTTTTCTTAATTAAAGTTAAGAGACGGTTCTTAAATTATACTAATTATACTAAGAACTAAGGTTTTAGTTGGGATGTACAGTGATCTGATAATTCTACTGATTAAAATATGTAAAATTATGTATTATTTGAGTTTTTTTCTTTTCCTAGAAAAAGAATGTATTCCATCCAAAGCCTCACATAATTAATTGACCTTATTCCTAAAACGAAAAGGGTAAACCTCTAGTCGGTAGATTTATTCCAAATCATTGAAGAATTTCTAAATCTCCGTGGCTATATAACACACACACACACACAAACACAAACACACACAAGGCAAGGGTGAATCAGATATAGAGAGCGAGAAAGAAAACTTGAGGTGAGGAAAGAAAAGATGATGGAGATCAAAGTGAAGACTCTAACAGGAAAAGAAATAGGATTTGAGATCGATCCAATGTACACAATTGCTAGAATAAAGGAAATAATAGAAGAAATTGAAGGGATTCCTCCTCTTCAACAAAGGATCGTCTACTCTGGTAAACAACTCGCTGATAACCAAACCGCCAAATATTACAACGTTCAAAGTGGTTCTGTTCTTCATCTTGTTCTTGCTCTCAGAGGTGGTTCTTCCCTCTAATACCATATTCAGTTTACGACTATAAACTAGGGTTTTGATCCTTTTTTTTTTTAAATTGTTCTTTTGCTAGTCGGTGACTATTGGTTTGTCTTTTTTTTTCTTGTTGGATTTGTTGATATTAATTATTGACGTTGGTTATGGAAATCTCTCCTCATCTAATGACAAACAAACAAAAAAAGAATATCATATGGTTTGGTGTTCTCTTCATTAATTGTTGTGAATATGGGAGTGTTACTCATCAGAAACATCGATAGTATCAGATTTGTTGTTGAAACCTCTAAAACCTTAAAACCATCCTTGCGACTCTCTCAGTTTCGATTTAATGGTCGTTGTAAGAAGAAATTTTAGTTTCAAAATAATATATCCCACATCGGGAATTCTATCTCGTCGGGAACTATTAGGGATATTATATCTTACAACAAAAATTCTAAGGGACACTAAGTAATATATAAAGATTCTAAGGGACACTAAGTAATATATAAAGGTTTAGGATCAATCCACTTATCACTAATTGGTATTAAGTTGGAAGCCCGTAACAAACCCGAATCTAACAGTAACGTTTTATAATTTCAGTGTAAAATTTATTACTAATATTCTCTAATTTATTTTTTTATTGGTCGAAATATCGTTAGGTTGTATAGATAATTGTGTTTTTATTTTGGAAATAAATAAAATTATATGTTTTATTAATATGTGTGTATAAACCCAGAACGACAATTAAAATGAAATAGAAGGAGTATAAAATAAAGTAAACTACTTAATTTTTTTTTTGTTGTTAATGTTAGTACGTATAAGCTGCATGGGTTAACATTCTATTCAAATATGCCAAATTCATGAAGAAAAGATCTGATAATCATCCGGCTCAAACCAAATCAGAATGTCGAACCAAAACCATATTCATGGAAGAAACTCGAACGTTTTAACTTTTTTTTTAAGGGATTACAAAGCCGGAAAAGGGTAAAAAGGATCACTCGGTTAAAACGTTACAAAAACAAAGACCAAAGCTTCAAATATTATTGATCATTACACATGCATTCTTTACATCTTGGGTAACGGTAAACGCTGCGTCCAGAAGGTCTAGCGAAGATATGTTTTGTCTGTCTAATCGCTTTTCTCACTCTCTTCTCAAACACGTTCCACTCTATCGTATTGTTCTTCAACAATATGTCCGAAAGTCTCCGTTTGTTCGGTCTAATCGTCGGCATCTTCCCACCTCCATAATATATCCGATAACCCGATACAAGAGACGATAGCTGGCTCCCTGAATCCGTCATCGCAAAAGCGTTTGCAGCAGCACAACCGATGAAATCTAAAGCCGCTAGCTACATGTTTATAACACACAACATGTAACGTTTGTTAGACAAATTATTCGTCAGTCACAAACAGAGTAGTTTAGTTTCTTGATTACCTGAGAAGAGAAGTTCTTGAAAGGTTGTAGCTCGGATGGAGAGAGTAGTTTCTCTTTGGTAACTAGGTTCGGGTATAGGCTAGTTAACGCAGCTAAACGTTTTGTTCCTCCGTATATATGTGCACCAGCTACAAAGACTCGAGTCTCACGGTTGAAGCCAAGAGCCACGAGCATTAGCACGGCTTCTTCGGGTGTTAACGGACAAAGTCCTTCCGTCCTCAAAGCATCTGGAGATGGGAACCTGAAACAAAAACAAAAGAAAACAGAGTAGTTTAGGGTTTAGACGTGAAACACAAGGAATAGCTAGGGTGATGCTCAAGTATAAAAGAAGAACAGAGCATACTTCTTAGTTTTGGTTAGAGTTGAGAGGGAAGGAAAGTGTTTTTGACGATAAGAATCCAACTCTTTTTGTTCCCTTTCACCTCCTCCAAAGTAACAGAGAGAATGAGCCACCATGTCTATTTCAAACCGTAGATGGAGAGCAAGATACTTAGAAGAAGAAGAAGATGCCTTCTTCTGCGCAGGAGGATCAGACTTGTTGTCGTCCATGATTAAAGAAGAAGCAGATTTTGGACCGAGGAGTTGCAGGTCAAGTGGTGCAAGGTATGAAACGCTGTTACGCAACCTCTTCACGATCAACGCTCCTGTTTCTTGTATTCTCGGGACGAAGTTTAACGCGTGGAAGTTACATCTGCACCGAAGCCTCTACTTCCAATAAACAAAGTTTAGATCAAATGAAGCTAATCAAGGGATATATATAAAATAAATAGTCTAACCTGTAACTCAAATGGCATTGGATCAAAGGCTAAGCGGTTGCTGAATCCAACAAAATGTATTACTTTGTTCTTATGTAGTATAGGGAGAATGTGTTTCATATAGAAGTCTGGTTTGGCTTCTTTCACCACATCCACATCCGTAACCTTTTAATAAGAGAGATAAAGTGTCAAACATATTGAACAAAACAAAAGAGAAGGAAGTTGAGATTGTAAGAGCATGATTAACCCGGAGTTCTTAGGATGGGTTCTTAGCGTAATTTAAGAACCGGTTCTTAACTTTTTCTTTGTTAAAGTTAAGAACCGGTTCTTAAATTACGCTATAAACCCACCCTAAGAACTTTGAGTTAATCATGGTCTAAGGACTCACAATGCTGCCGATTGCTTCAAGATCCAAAGATTGAAGCTCTTTTGGTAGTTCTTTTACTATCCGAATATCAGGCGACAAGTAGTTGATAAAATGCTCCTCTTGATATATATCTCCGAACTGACTATGATGTATCAAATTTAAACAAATAGTTACTTACAGATGTTAATATTTCTTCATGAATAATGAAATGGTTTTAGAGAGCTAGAGAGAGGACGAGGAGCTTACAATAGTTACCTTGCATCTGTCCAAACGTCGCTTAGCATGAATTTTGGAATGACTAGAGACGCATTGAGCAACCGAGCTACAACAACTATGTTACATACCTGTGAAACATATTCCAAACGGTAGTCTCATGATATGATGATATAGATAATTTTCAAAACGCAACTTGAAGGAAGGACAAGGAGAAGAATACTTACAGCAACTCTTTGTTGATTAATCCCTCCGTTTGCAGTTACCATAATATATCCATTTTCTCCATCTAAAAAAATCAGAAAAAAAAAAAATCTTTAGGAAACAAGCTTTGATCTCAGCGTTAAAGGAAAAAAAGAGAGAAAAAATGAGACCGTTAGAAGACCAAGAGCGTTGATCAGCGCATGGCTTCCAAGCCAAAGCTTGTGCCTTTGGCTCCTGCCATAACTCTTTTGGCTCAAGTTTGTTCTGCTCCAATCACACACCATTATTACAAGGTTATAACAACAAGCAGTATAATAACATATATAATGTGCTACGGATTAGATTTTGGAAAATACGTTACCTCTAGCAAAGCCTGAGCGGCCAAACCCAACATTCTATCATATGTTCCATTAGGTTTTCTCTTTGATTTTCCAAACTTTTTACGCTCATCGTTCTATTACACAACAACAGCTTTTAAAACCATTGATGTTTTTTTATTCTGTTTTCTTGGGATACAAGAAAGGCTATAATCTTTTTACCTGTGTAGAAGAAGAAACCCATTTAGGGATTAGATTTGGATTCTTAGGGAATCCTTTTCGAAGCCAAACTCGTCCTTCGTGAAGACGAGAGAGCATTAGCCAATTCACAAGGAAAAATACACCCAAAATGACGATTACGCCGATGGCTGTTGTAGCCGTTCTTTGATCGTACCAAGTACGGACGAATCGATTCTTCTTGCCACGCTTTATGGTTTGTCTCGGACTCGGCTCTCCGGACAATGGGAAGAAACGGGTCGGGCTGAGAAGAGGGGAATATGGCGGTGGAACTCCGCATACAGGAAGAAGATCACGTGACTCGGGTCTCTCTACGTCGGGTCTCTCATGTTCCATGACCAACACAAGTTCCCTCGTCTTTTCTCTCTCCCCTCTTGTCTCTCTCTCTCTGGATCGACAAAAGGAGAGAGAGAAAGAGAGACTAGTCTAACGGAAGAACGAAATTGCTATAAATAAGAGCGCGAAAGCTTTGCCGAGTTTAGCTTCTGTTCTGACAGAGATTGTCTGAATTTCATTTGTCTATTATTGTTTTATCCTTCTTTTACAGCTAAACTTAAACTTTAGTCCCGTGTTTTAAACTATATTCATGTTTTCTCCCTCTAGTTTAGCTACTAACAGAAACAACCCTATACCCTTTCTGATTTTTTTTTTTTTTGGCACGTCATAATTTCCCAACTACTCTCTCCTTGATTGTTTATCACCATCCAACATTCCAAGTTCCAAGCAATGGACCAGGCGATACGCGCTAATGGGACCTTCCAATAAACAATATGTCGGTTTATGTTGCATATATGCATTCTATGAACACTGGAAACTAATAATACCAAGTGAGCATTTACTGAATCTAGAAGCTAAAGATGTTCATAATACAAGCTTATAGAACCTAGTATAATCTACCAACGATTGGCACTGCCATTTTGGAAGTTTGAATTAGATTTAGGCTCCATATTATGATATATATTATACGTTGAAGAACACAACAGAAAAAAAAAACATTTATTGTGATGAAAGCTTAACGTTAAAAGATGGAGACATAAAAGTTTCAAGATTAAAAAAAGAAGACCAAACGTGAAATCCCAAAGGAAAGCAGAAAATCGAGAGAATGAAAGGACGACTGGTTACTCAGAGATTATTGAGCACCGAGTTCGAGAAGTAGAGTGTGGCTGAGAGCATCTGAACCAGGTCCCGTGAACTGGATTGGACCTGCAAGACGATAACATTTCCGCAGAGAGAACAATGAGGACAAGGAAAACAAAAGATGCATTGTTTAGAACGTATAGAAAAAGATGTAAACGAACCAGGGCTGATGTATCGGTTCTTCAAAGCCCATTCCTCGCGTAGTGATGCGAATTTCTTAAACGGTGCACCTGCAAATTCAAAAAAGAAAAATCTTAGTATATGACAATCAAGAACTGTGAGAAACAGAAGAGAATCAATGAGTCACCTTCAAGTTCCACCATTGCTTTCTTGATCACAGGCTTGAACTTACCTGCAAGTTGAAATCAACTCAGTTTTTAATATCTTGATTACGAATGGTTCTTAGCAGACTTTATTGATTTATTTATTTTTTCATACCGTGTCTCCTCTCGACATCCATCAAGGCTGTGAGAGCAGTCCCACCTACAGTCCATTCTTCCACAGGAGCAGCCAAGTTTCCGACCTGCGCCAATAAAATTACTCATCTCATTCTACGCACAAAGGCAGTTATGTTCAACATTCAACAGATGCATGAGAAACATTAAGAAAATTTATTTGAATGGAAGGTAGGGGGAAGAACAAACCGAAGAAATCAGACCGGTTTTCCCACTGTTGAGGAGAACTCCAGCGCCATAACCAAGCGCATAACAGTAGGTGGCATCAAAATTTGTAGGCAAACCGCATCTTCCTTCATACCTGTTTTCATGTTCATTAAAACAATAAAATCAAGATTGCGTTCTCCACATTGATAAATAAAGCAATGTCTTATGCAGCTATAGATAGCGATTTGATTGGTTCATTGAAAGAAAAAAATGTGAGAGAAAGTACCCGAAGAAATGAGACTGGCCCATGAATTGTCCCTTGTATGAACCAGCTTGCTTTCTTTTCTCCAACTCAGTTTCAACCATTTGAATAAGCATCTTCTCAGTCTCAATCTTGGCCACCTAGCAAGATAACGAGGAACATAATATTATTAATATAAAACATGACCAAGGTAACTGCGTCTCCGTGGAAAATTAGTATGAGTAGACAAGACAATGATCAATTACCTGGACATTTCCGTGTGGGTCTCTCTCGAGCATCAGCTGTTCCTGAATGGCTTCAGGCAGAAGATCAAACAACTTCAGGGATTGTTCAGTGAGCTTCTTCTTCCACAAACCACTTTCATCAACCACCTCATTTGCCAGAATTTCATTCAGTTCTGCAATCAACTCCTGAACCTGACAAGACAAAAATTAATAGTAATCATCAGTTAAGAAGAATGATCATATTCACTAATTGACTGCCAAGTGGTAACTCATGTGTTTTGCGGCGAAACACACACCTCGGGAATAAAATCGATCAGACCTTCTGGAATCAGAATAACACCGTAGTTGTAACCAAGGTCAGCACGCTTGCAGATAACATCAACCATGTAGTCCGTGACATTCTTCAAAGTCTGCTTCTGTGCAGATACCTGCAAAAGGGAAATATCCAGATCAAACAGTAGTAAATATAGACTGATCTACTATAGCACATGGGAGGTCTCTCTGAACCAATAACGCATACTGAAATAGATTATTAATGGAAAAGTCTACGCGTACCATCTACTAGGATTCAAAAATGTATGTGGCGTAATTTGAAGTCAAAACAATAGCATACCTCCTCTCCAATAATGGTTATGTTTGGGTGAGTTTGTAGAGCACATTCAAGCGTAATGTGGGAAGCAGCACGACCCATAAGTCGTACAACTGTAAAGAAAATGTGATACAACATTGCAGGCATCAGTAAGAAAATAGGACACCAGAGAAATAATGCAAACATAAGAACTTCAGTTCACTCAAATACTTACAATGATAGTACTTTCCAGTTGACCTTGCATCAATCATGACATTTCCAATCATTTCAGAGTAAATCTGCATAAGCAATAGAATGTTTTAATAGGGCCTCCAACAAATCTCATGGAAAAGAGAATCAGATTCTAATACAAGGAATGGAACCAACAGATACGGTCAGTTATGTACCAATCAGTGTGTGAAAAGCAAAATTTTAGGGTAAAGACGGAGGAAGTTCGAGATAAAAACTTGATCAGAAGTCAGAATGGAAGCTCACCTTGCAAGCTGTATCAAACCCAAAGCTAGTGGGAACCTCCTTGCATTTCAAATCACCATCAATAGTCTTGGGGCACCCTATGACTCGGGTTTTCAAGTTCTTACTCCTAATCACACAAGTCAAATGCTGAATCAGCAAAGCACTAAACAATCTGCTCACATGGATCTTGAAGAACAAGAAATTTAGACAGCTAAATAAGTTTCGAAAACAGACATAGAAGATTGGACTAAAAGGAAAACCTGAAGTTTTCAGCAAGGAGGCAAGCATTGGTGTTGGAGTCATCTCCACCGATAACAACCAATCCATCCAGATCTAGCTTCTTTGCTGTTTCTTCAGCTTGTTTAAACTGCACATGTTAGACAACATATTACCCACTGATGCAACTTCGGAGGCAGTAATAAATCACTAAAGAAACTACGAAAACAACTCAACCTGCTCAGGCGTTTCAATCTTGTCTCTTCCACTGCAGATCATGTCAAAACCACCCTATTGATACAAAAGAGAATAAAAACCACATCAACATAAAACGATTATTTGAATTTCTAGAATCCCAATCAAATAACAAAGTTTGTGACAAGGATTCATAAACTAAATGATATCATAAGAACCTGGTTTCTGTAAGGAAGAATGTATTCTTCATTCAACTCAACATATTTGCATTTCATGATACCAGCTGGACCACCCTTGAACCCGTAAAAGGTGCTTCCTTTAGCACGCTCCTGCAAGTAATCTAATACCCAAAAAAAATATTACAGATTAAGATTGAACAATGCAAAGAAAAACATAACTTGACATAAGACATTAAACCATTACCGAACAATCCAGAGATGACATTGTGTCCACCAGGCGCCTGACCACCAGACAGAACAACACCGATCTTCAGCTTCTGCCCCGACAAAGCTGCACTCTGATCTGGAACAACTGATACAGACGGCTGACCATACAGACCAGGAAACAACTTGGCAATCTCATCTGCAATCAAATAAAACCAACACTAAATCCTCTTACAAAGCCTATAGAACACAGATCTGTAAACAAGATCTAGACTTGTAATGAGATCAAATACACAAACAAACCCAAATCGAAAGTTTTCATCAGATCAGACGGAGAAACCCTAACCTGGGCTCCCAGCGGCGGAGCTAGCGGGACCTTCGACGATTTTGAAGGCTCCTTTGAGTACAGAAGGCAAAGGAAGAACGTTGTTAATCCGGCTAGACTGAACTTCGCTGTAGACCGAAGCACGTCCTTTCGCCGGAGCGTTTTCCGGAGATGCGGCGGCGAGATCTCGGTTAACGGTGGCGAGTGAAGGGGCCATTGCTTTTGGTTTCACCTAACTTTCTTCTACTTCGAACGTAAGCTTCTTCCCTCGTGGTTTTATAGTGAGTGTTGTTCACTTCGAGGACTCCGCATTGGGGTTGGTGTGAATATATAGTCTGACCCTAAAGTCAAGATCTATTGACTCATCCTACAAGGCAAAGGGTGTTTTCGGTATATCGTGTAACGGCCCGCTCTATAGTATAACTAAAGGCCCAATTGTTTTAAAAGGGGCCGCGTATTATAGGCCTTGAGATTCCACATCCAGACTTGGGCTTGGAGTTTCAGTGGCTGATCAAAGTCTCAACTATTTTTGTTTCGCTCTTTTTTTTTTTTTTTTTTTCACAAAGCAAGAGGGTAATTGTAAACCAAATGTCGTGCAACTTCAACGTGTACCACCCACAAACGAATAGAGAAAACCAAATGTCATTAAGGTCTTGAAAACAGAAAATGGAGTTTTAAAGCTTCAAAGCTTTATCCGAAAATGTCACCAATTATTTTATTTTTTTCGACTCGTAAAGTATCGTATAGTATATATTTTCTTTTGTCTCCAAAACCCATTTGCATCTCTAATGCCTATATTTTTGAAACGATCGATTTTGTAGACGGACACAGAATTTGAAGTAGGTGTAACTGTCAAATTTTATGGTGAAGAACTCAATGAAGTTATATGTAGGTGATCCCGCAATTGTGAAAGAATATGTTAAAGAGACTTAATTGAGTAAATTTTTGAATTATATCATATATACTACTATGAAAATTAAAGAAAAAAGCCTATAAAACCAAAATCAATATACAAAAAAAAAAGACTTCAACCCATATCTCACGGTATAGGTTTGTTTATTTTTCTTTTGGAGAATGTAATGATGCGTGTTGGCAATTAAATTTTAAGAAACTAAAGTTTTAAAAAAGGCATAAACCGTGGACAACAATAATAGAAGCACTAAGAAGGTTTTACAGTTAGTCATATCATTACGTAATGTAAGGTATTTAGTTACTACTTGTATAAGAAGTTACTTATTTCACGCACACGTGTATATTATAATACATCTTTACCCTCGTTTCTTCGAAACTGAGCACTCAATATTTTAATGCTAATCTGACGAGATAGAGGTTCGATTTGTTTTTATTCGTTGGTTTGTGTGTTCGATTTACGATCATTATAACAATCTCACATTTCCAGTTAAGAAGAACCACGTACAATGAATTTGATTATGATGAAACCCCCCCCCAAAAAAAAATCCAATTACTGTGACATGTAAATAAAAGGCATTAGTGCAGTTCAAAAAAAAAAAATGATACAAGTAAGCCCATCATAAGTTGTTACTTTCACCAAACAATCAATCAAAACATGCACCAACAATAAGATGATTCAAATTAAAGAGACTCAACCGTTCATCTCCTCAACTAATATGTTTCCAATTAAAGATTTTCCCTTAGCTGTAAAAGCAATTTTGTAACTTCTTCTTTCTGTAATCTGTTTATATGTGAACAAACAAACATTAATTAAAAGATAAGTAGATGAATAATTAGACGATCTCACATCACTACCTTTTGACTTACATGGTTAACTTCTTCCAAACAAGATCAACATTTTGTGATTTGTTAGTTATTACTAACTTACGAGGCTCAATTTATAATTAAAAAATGCATCATGATCTATTTTTGAATTTTATATTAGTTAGGAGCTTTTTTTACGGTCCATTATCATGCATGTATCTTAACAACCTCGCTAAGATCACCAATGAAAAGTAGGTAGCAGTAGTCACCGACCAATGTTTCATCTGAATTTCTGTTGTCAATTTTTTTATCTCACAAAGTATTATGATTTCAGAAGGTACAAGAAAGATAAAAATATAATTTTCATCTTAATTTAGTACAAATAGTTTTCTTCATGAAGTGTTTAAATACATAACCTCAACTATTGCCACTTGGAATAATTAATTTTGTGTTATTTTTTAGTTTTGACAACTTGTGAATTAATGTGATATAGTTTTTGGGGGCATCATTTAGATAAAGCAAAATGAAAAGTAATATAACTTCAAACTTATTTTTATTCTACTTCTTAGTGAGCTCGAGAATATTCTATAACTTTTATTTATATATATGTATCTATTCATGTTATATATATATAAAACTGTTATATATATAATACTTTGTATGCTTTTCTTACCAAACATCTGATCAAAGATTTTATTGATTTGTTAAACTTATGGAAGAATATTTTTCCCAATTGTAGAGGAATCCAAAGATAATCTATTGTAATTAGGTGGCTAATGCTAATTGCCAACCGATATAATTGAAGAAACAACCTCATAAATGATCAGGATTGACAAAAATCAGAATTTTATCTTTAAATCAGAATATAATATTTGTAAAATCAGAATTTTATCTTTAAATGATCATGATTCTACTTTTTTCGCTAAGTTAACCAAATTATTTGTAATTCAGACGGGCCAAAATCATCTAATATAAGGTAATGATCTTACAATATACACAATTATTTATTACTGCGATTTGTCGATTGTAATTTCCACAACTTTCATGGGGAAAAAAAACAGCATTATCATAATATCATACCGCAAATTTCAGTTAACCTAAGAAAATATGAACAACCTAATCATTTCATAAGAGTACTATAAATCAGAATCCTATCCTATTCTCATATGTATAAACATCTCTCATTTTCAAATTGTTGTTTTAGACCTATTCACTAACCATCCATAATGGGAAAGTAATCAATCCATTGATCAGACATGCAACTCTCATATAATTAGCGTTTTTAGCTTTTGTTACAGAAAAATATTCCAAAGTTGCACAGGTATTTTAATAATAAGATATGATCCTTTCTGATTTTGTGGGTATCGACCATATATATATATCAACTGAATCTTGTATCCTCGAGTTGCTATTCTGAAAAAATACGCAAAATAATTTGTCGAACAGCAATTAAAAGTAATACAAAATAAACTTTTGCATTTTTTTTTATTTGTACGCATACTATATTGTTTTTTGTTTTTTTTTCTAATAACCTACGAATTCGTTAACTACAATCATTCAAATAAATTACAGTAAAAACCTTACAAAGCGATTCTTCGAAACAAATATATACATTAATAACTAGAAAAGTAGTTCAAATTGTTTCGATATTTTTTTTGGTTAAACATACCGCTGTATTTGAAATTGCATAGTACTCCCGTGACTCATCATAACTCGAGTGATTCTCTGATTTGTAACAAACCATAAACAATTATTCATATAAAAAGCAAAAGAGAAAACCACTATATTTGCAGAAAATTAGAATCGAAATGGAAAACACCAAGTTTATCCCATCTCAAAAAAGAAGAGGGTAGGGTACCACCAATTATGTTGCACATACACACACACCTTCGTATACAACTTCCACAAACTCTTTTTCTTTTCTTGTAATGAAAAAGAAAACAAATGTATATCTAGTAACTTTATCTAAATGGCACAATTATATAATCGTATGATGATACGTACCTATCGTTTTACATGTATATATATATATATTGAGATCTTTATTTTGCTATTTGCGCCTATAAATAGCGACCCTCTCTCAATTCCTCAACTCACATTTAACAAACATCATCAAAAACATTAAGTTACGAGTTAAAAAACAGTGACTTTACAAGTTTACATCCAGAGTAATGGAGAAGAACATCAAGTTTCCTGTTATAGACTTGTCAAAGCTCAATGGTGGTGAAGAGAGAGACCAAACCATGGCTTTGATCGACGATGCTTGTCAAAACTGGGGATTCTTTGAGGTTATCGTCTCTCTTCTCTTGATCTTTTTTTTGTTGTTTACAATCAAAGAAAATATAATAATCTAACGAGATTAGATGTTCTTTGCTCAAACTTTGTTGGTGTATAAAATATAAAAAACTTGAATTATATATATATTATTATTAAATATGAAATGATGCAATGAATATTACATATCTAGCTTTGAAAACATCATTTTCCTTTCATAATATTTGTTTTAAATGGAATATCAGCTGCTAAACCATGGAATACCATATGATCTAATGGACAACATTGAGAGGATGACAAAGGAACACTACAAGAAATTTATGGAACAAAAGTTTAAGGAGATGCTTCGTTCCAAAGGTTTAGATACTCTTGAGACCGAAGTGGAAGATATCGATTGGGAAAGCACTTTCTTCCTTCACCATCTCCCTCAGACTAATCTCTATGACATCCCTAATATGTCAGACGAATACCGGTACCACACACAAACATTTCTTTTACCCTTTCTCTAACGATCTTATTAAACGGTACCATTGATTTGCTTGCCATGTTTTTTTAACAACAGAACGGCTATGAAGGAATTCGGGAAGAGGCTAGAGAACCTAGCGGAAGAACTGTTGGATTTGCTGTGTGAGAATTTAGGGTTGGAGAAAGGGTACTTGAAGAAGGTGTTTCATGGGACAAAGGGTCCAACGTTTGGGACAAAGGTTAGCAACTATCCACCATGTCCTAAGCCGGAGATGATCAAAGGGCTTAGGGCTCACACCGATGCAGGAGGCCTCATATTGTTGTTTCAAGACGATAAGGTCAGTGGCCTTCAGCTTCTCAAAGATGGGGTTTGGGTTGATGTTCCTCCTCTCAAGCACTCCATTGTCATCAATCTTGGTGACCAACTTGAGGTACTATTGTTCATATTTAACCCATATAATCAGCAAGGTGGTTTAGATTTACCCGGACTATTTTTCTCATAGGTGATAACCAACGGCAAGTACAAGAGCATAATGCATCGTGTACTGACTCAAAAAGAAGGAAACAGAATGTCTATTGCGTCGTTCTACAACCCTGGAAGCGATGCTGAGATCTCTCCGGCACAGACTCTTGTGGAGAAAGAATCGGAGTACCCGAGTTTTGTGTTTGACGACTACATGAAACTCTACGCTGGAGTCAAGTTTCAGCCCAAGGAGCCACGGTTTGAGGCCATGAAGAATGCTGCAGCAACCACGGGTGTGAACCCGGTTGCCACGGTGGAGACATTCTAATTGGAAGTGGGGTATTCTATGAAGGCAATAAAGATATGAATAACAAAATGGGTTTGATATGCTGGGTAATGTCAATAAGTATTAAAGTTGATGCAAGTAGAATCAAGAACTGACTAGTGATCACTGATGAATCTGGTGTGGTTAAGATTGGGAGTGTTTATATGAATATTGAAAAAAAAAGACTTAAAATGATTATAAAAGTTGCAATATCATAAAGATCAGAAACGTGCATCATTTCATCAGTAAATTCCACAAAACAAAAACAAACAAAGCTCACACATAATTAGGAAAACAAATTCAATCAAAACACCATCAAAATGGTTTCAGCTTATCCAATGAGTGCATGTAGCAGATACGCACCTTCCATGTTTAGCCTTTTGATTTTAGCTTTCTATGATCGAATGGGTTCCACCAGAAAAGCTTTTCAAGATTCAGTTACCTTCTTCTCCTCTCCTTCAGCAGCTGCTTCGTTGGAACAATGGTTCTTAACAACAGTCGATATGTCAGTTTCAGACGCACCAGCAAGTTTGAATCTTTCAACTGCTGAGTCAAGATTCTTCTCCCAACCGATTACACTGATTTTGCATTCCACTTGTGATCTTTCAAACAGCATATTTCCCCAGAATAGATGGATCTGTGATCTCATAGCAATCGCTTGCTCTGCTGCTTCTGCTGCTGTAACAGCTTCCGAAGCCTCCCCATTTTCTCCATCTCCTTGCTTCTTTCTCCTCTTTGAAACTTCCTCTTTCTTGTTCGGGTTTTTCAGATCATTCATCCTTTGTTCTTCAAGCTTCTCCCACATCTCAGTCGCAGCTTTCATCTTCTCTTCTGCACTATCAAAGAGTGCCAATGTTTCTGTTGAATCCCATACAGACAAATCTATCTTCTGTGCCAAAGCAAAAGACCAATGGAGCTTTGCCATCTCAAACTGTTGTTGTCCTAAAGCGAGCAAACCCTCATAAAAGTCAGGTTTGATTGACAAGGCGTGCTCATACTTCTCCTTAGCAAGAGTGTATCTCTCTTTCACCCACTCGTAAGCAGTCTGAAGCTGCTCCGCGACCTTTTCCTTTCCAGCAGATTCTTCCAACGGAATGCGCTTCCTCGCAGCGCACATATGCACGTTACCCCAGTTGAAGAAAGCTAACGCAGCAACTTCTTGGAACTTGGCAGCAGCTTTCTCGAAAAGTGGTTGAGCTTCTTCACTAGTGACCGTTTCCTCTAGCGCCTCAGAGCAAAGCTCCATCCCCATCTCATGCAAATCAACATGAGCATCGGGGTCAATACCCACGTGCGACCGGAAAAGCTGAGCAAAGTCGAACAACCAATCATCCATCTCCAGTTCCTTCATCTCAGGATCTTCAGAAGAAGATGTTTTCTCCTTATCTGATTTCTCATTGCTGACCTCTGTTTCCGATACTGTTTCACTCAGAGATGCTCGGATATCTTCTTCAACAGGCTTCTCTTCCACTTCCACTTCCTCCCCCTCTTCTTCTACTTCTTCTTCCTCGGGCAAAGGTGGCTCCTGCTCAGGACTTACATCAACAACATGCAATCTCAACATCCCAACAGAGTCAGACTTATCTGATTCAGGCTCCTTAGTCAAAACACCATCAGCAACAGTTTCAGCCAACCTAAGCTCCGCAGTGGAAGTGACAGTAACCAAATCACCATCATTGTCTTTATACTTAATCAACACCGACTTGGAAGACGGAAAACGAGTCCTCACAATATCCCTCAATACCTTAAACCCACAATTCACAGGCATCTGACCCAACCTTATATCATGGTCATAAACAAACTTCAACGGCCTCCATCTAGTTCTCTTCTCTTGACTCAGGACTGCCACCACAGATGAAGAAGACTGCTCTGCTACTGCCTTCATCATACCTTTAGAAGACGAATCATTCAACGGCTTCAACACAATTTTCGGCATATGGGTCTTCCCTTCATGGCCATTTTCTATCACAGGATTCATCTTTGGCCGTTCTACCTTACTATTGCTATTGGTACTAACAGACCCAACAGGCGAAGGAGCTACCTTTTTGTGAACCTGACGAGAAGGCAAGCAAGGACCAAGACCATTAACCGGACCACCCAAAGCAGCAGAGGCACCAAGAGCAGCAGGTGAAGGCCGGCTCTGCGGACCAGGACCACACATCATCAACCGTCTCGACATCTCCGTAGCGTCCTTATGATTCGGATCAGCTCCCAACAGCAAATTCACATCTTGCACAGCCAATTCATACTTCCCTACAGCTTCAAGGGCTCTAGCTCTCCTCAGCAAAGCTCTAGTGAACCCAGGCTGGACCTGAAGCGCCATTGAACACTCAGAGATCACCTTCTCGTAATCAATCGGCTTCATCTGCATCAAACACGCGGCGCGATTGCTGTGAAACACGGCTCGGTCCGGGTGGCTCTTTGGGATAAGCTTAAGCGCGTCGGCGTACTGGTCGAGAGCGCCTTGGAAATCCTTGCTTTGGAACTTCTTGTTCCCTTCTTCCTTGAGCTCGTGAGCGCGTTTCAGGAAGACGGAGGCGTCGAAATCGGTTCCGCCGTTGACGACGGGTTTCGAGGAAGATGAGTTTTCGGCGGAATTGGGCTGTTTCGAACCGCCGCCACCACTCTTCTTCTTCCTCGCTCCGGATTTCCCCATTGTTGCTATCAACAGAATGCTCGATTCAACGCAAAGCTGATATGATACCGAGAAGGAACCTGGAAAACCCTAAAGACATCAATTAATCAGATCAATTTTCAGCCGTTGGATCTACTGGAGCCTAGAGGGCTAATGCTAGTTGGGCTTTTATATACTTTGACCCAAAGGCCCAAAAGAATATGTTTGCTTTTCAGAATTGCTAGGGCCTCATCACTCTGTATCGATCGGCTACTATATGTGTAGTTTTTTTTTTTTAATACGTAGTTGGTTCTGAAATTACAAGATTCAAATTTAATTTTATTTCATTTGGATATACAGTTCAGATATAAATTTTGTAAACCATAACAATAAACATTCTTTTTTTTAACGACTATCAACAAAAAAAAATATACCGAAAAAATGATTATTATATAAAAAATTTCTTAAGATAATCATTTTAGTTTATTTTCACAAAAATAACACTTAAAAAGAAAAATGATCAAAATATTTTATTAAATAGATAATATACATTTATATCATTAAAGTTAACTTATTTAGATTTATGGTTTAGAGTTAAAGTGTGTAATTTTAGAATATAGTTTTAAATTTTAAAAATAAAAAATAAATATTAAAAAAATTGAAATAAAAAATATCATTTTAATCATTTTTTAAAATTGTATTTTGAGTGATAAAAATTGAAAGAAAATTATTTAAGAGAATTGATAAATGATTATTAAAAATTCTCTTATTAAGATTTATCAGATTATTAAAATAGAAAATTATTTAAGAGAATTGATAAATGATTATTAAAACACCGAGACCAGCGCCATTCTGTCTCCACTGTCCCTATTTATTTGCAAAACCGATGTTCGAGTATCCGCACTTTTAGGATTTAGGTCCCTCGTATTGTCAAAAAGAAAGTTGAGCTGTTTATTTTATCGTAGTTACAAACAAACTATAACCCGAGAAACAATAATGGTGATTAGATCACTTTTGATTACTTTAGGAAGCTTTAAGCTTTGTTTTGAATTTTTCTTTTGCGGGTGTAAATGTGCACAGATAATGTCGATCTGTGTAATTGTAAATCCTGCGGATGATGAACATCTTCATTGCACGTTTTAAAGTCTTGCATGGTTCAAAAGTTCTTTATTTTTTGTGTAAATGTAAAAAAAAAAAAAAATGTTTAAAAAGTTACTTTTTACTTGCTAGGAACTGTATTTTACAATGTACATACGAGGAAAACAAAAATGGCACGGTAGATAGAAACACATAAGTGAAATGGGTCTTATTCTCCAACTTCAAGTTGCAAGAAATCCAAAACAAATAAAAACGCTAGATAGATTACCAAATCAGAGCCATGATTAGCTAAACAAATAGATGTTTAACTGAAAATTAGAATATACAGTATATTAATAATATACTCAAACCCAACTCAAACCGGTAGCGCAAGTTTGACCTACATACGATATTTGTAGCGCGAATAAAATTAAGTTCTAAAATTAACTTGGGATTTTTATGTCTACTAAAAATCTAAGACATTTATTTATTTCTTATACATTCCATATTTTATACGTAACTTAAGAACTTGGCAAAACATACCAATCTACCTCAAATAGTGTAACCCGGGTCTAATGTAGAAGTAGTTTACGACCTGATAATATTTGTTATGTTTTGAATAAAGTTGTGAAATGATTGTTGCTTTTATATTCCATTACCTGCTTACGAACCTAAAGTTTAGGGTATATACTTTAGACTTTAGCTTTGATGAAAGGGATCATTGAGTGAACCGCAGAGGGCAAGAATGTGCAGACAAATAATGTGACAACAACAAATGCATGGGAAGCATAAAAATGGCTGTGGTGGTGGGCAGCACTAAAGATATCGTTGGACCCAAAATAATTATTATATATAGCCTTAGAGCACCATTATCCCTTGTTTTAGTGGGTCTCTTAGGTGGTGGATCCACCAAAATCACAAAACAAGGGCTCTTATGTATGCAAAATAAGATACCCTCTCTCTTTGTTTCTTGTACTATTTGTGGGGCCCACTGATACGTGGCGGTCCGCAATTGGTTCCCTTCTTTTCTCTTTTTTTGAAAAAAAAAATCACACAAAAGCAAAAAAAAAAAAAAAATAAGAACCCCAATTGGGGGTTATAGGATAATGGTGCTCTTATGCATTGTTGTCAGAGTGCATCTTATAAATCAGTATTCTATAAAAATGGGCTCTATCACTATAGATAATAAAGTACATATTTCTAACTAGTATCTAGGAACTAACAATTCTACTTTGTATTCTGATCAATAATTATATTCCATAATTATATTTTGCCGGTAAGAAAACAATAATTTATACAGGTTAAAGCATTTTATATCGGTGGCCACACTTGGTACACAAAAATAACGTATTAAATACGTGCAATTATACTAACTTTTTGATATAATCAAAGATGTGTTATAATACAATGACATCTTTGTCGCATTATACTACAGTTAATGCTTACACATGAAAACTTTCGGGCAATCAAACATGTTGCCCTAGATAGATCCAAGTGAATAAACAAAAAAAAAACATTTATAGCTTTTTATTTCTTGTAATTTTTCACAGCCATTTTCTACCCAAAGTTTTCTTTATCTCCAAACACCAAAAACTTTCTCACCAATGAAACTAACAAATCTACTAACCGACCCCTTCTCCTCCTCCTCCTCCTCGGCCGCTTCTTCACCAACTTCTCCGGTACAGAACTCCTCCGTTGAGACCAAACCGCCGTTACAACCACTAGTACCATGAACCAACACGCTCGAACTCGTACACAGACAAGGACACAAACTCACAACCGGCTCACTGAGTCGACTCTGGATATCATTCATACCAAAGCTAGGACTAGCGAGAGCTGAAGACTTCCCTGAACGCTTTCTCCGGCCTTTCTTCCCAGTTATGTTCTTCTTATTCTTTGTTTGTTTCTCCTTCTCCAAGCTGTCTTCGAAAGCGTCGATGATTTCATGAATCAGCTGGCGACTTGGTGAGGAGTCCCATCTTACCCAGTAACTAGTGTAACAGCTGAAACAGTCGCAGTGAAAGAGAGGCGAGTGGTTGTCGAAGTGGGCTTGTTTGTGTGGTTTGGTCTTGTTCAGGCGAGATGTAGAGTTTTTGTCGCTGGAGTAAGAGGCGGTTGATATGAGGTAAGCCAGGACTTCATGATCTTCCGGAGAAAGAACCGCTGCTAGTGATAAGATGGCAACGGGGAGGAGATGGAGAAGCTGGTTGTCTGATTTTATCTGCGGCGGCGACGGGTGTACAGTTCCTTTCCGGTAGAGCTTCTTCATTGCTTCCTAGAGAGAAAGAGAGAGAGAAGACTTTAATGAAGATGTAATTGACTTTAAATACCAAAAGGTTCATTAGAGCATGATTAATCCCGAGTTCTTAAGTGGGTTCTTAGCGTAATTTAATAATCGGTTCTTAATTTTAACAAAGAAAAAGTTAAGAACGATTCTTAACTTTTTTTTTTTGTTAAAGTTAATAACCGATTCTTAAATTACGCTAAGAATCCTACTTAAGAGCCTGGGATTAATCATGGTCTTAGATTTTTGTTTCTTTCATTCTCTTTTTAAAATGTTTTATTCTCAATGTACATGAAATTAGGATAGATAAATCACACTTGATAGAAAATATTTAAGTATTCTAGATCAAATGTTTTAGTACATCATATGTTTTTACTAAAGCCTAAAAACAAATATTCTTTATAACACAATTTTTTTTTTTGCTTTTTTATGTGTTAATTTTTTCAAATATTATTCAATGTCGTAAAGGTCCTTTGGATTTGGATATATATACAATATTTTCTTGTCTGCTGGTTTAGATTTATATTTTGTTTTGTTTTCAGAAATTTATTATAGTTTCACTAAACTTGTTTAACTCAAAACTATTCAAATGCTTAACAACTGGTTGACGGGAACGGTGCTTGATACCATCACCGTCCAACACTTGTAATTAAAGTGGTGTCATTTGTTTATATTAAGCTTCTAATCGGCATTCACATAAATGTATATTTTTCTCTTTTAAAGGTTCAAAAAGTGGTTATTCCATGGCAAATGAAACATTTTCTTACAAGTACCTAAACAATTCGGATCGGAGTAGTCTTGTTAAAAATAAAAAATAAAAACAATCAGACTCTTTAGATAAGAAATTTCATTGAGTTGGGATATAATGGAATTCATTTGAGATAGCCCAGCTAAAAATTATTGCAGTAGACAGATTGCATATACTAATCAACAACTTTATAGATAGTTACTTTTCTAGTTCTGTAACCCCCCCCCCCACCAAAAAAAATATCTATATTTACATCATATCCAAACATTTTAATTATAGACTCGCAGATGTCAAAAAAAAAAAAATTTATAAACTCGCAGAGGCATATGCTTTAATTCTTTGAACAGCCTCACCTCATTGCCGTTTGAAAGCCACCGTGAGCTGGCCAACCTTTAAACCATTCTTCTTCAAGTCCACCTCCTTAGAATCGTTAAACGTCGCCGTTTTAACCGATTCCTCGAACCCAACAAGTAGTCCGCAGCCACAGCTCTCGACCTTAGTCACCACTTCATTAGATGTTCGTTTAAAGTAACCGAACCATTTGGCTTGCATATAACCGTTCCTCCTCCACGGAGGCACGTGAATCTTTGCTCCCTTCATTGACCGTCTTATCTCAAAGGACATGATCCTCACAAGCTGTTTCAGCTCTTCAGGTGTTCCAACAAAGACACGTGGTAGTTGTGCTAACAGAGAAATGTATCTTGTCGTAGGCCGAGCAATCTCAAATTCTCCGACAAGATTTGTCTCGACGATGAAACGGTTCTTATCTCCTCCGTTAACGTCAACGTACTCGTACTTCCCGGCGGGGTTATTGCCAAATCTCTCCCACCGGGACTTGCAAAGACCTAACGTAATATTAGTATGAATCACAAAAGGTATACACTAGGTGCGGTATTATAAATTTAAGCATACAAATGCGAAAACGTAAAGATATTAAATGATAATGAGATCAACCATAGTGTTTTTTTCTTTTTCGTTAAATTGATATGGATCATCTTTTCATCTCAGCATTTGCACATTCAATATATATACATACAACTGCTGTGTATTACAGCTAGATGATATCCAACCTAGCATTGATATTTGTTAAAACAGCCTTGTAATGATATGCTACAAAAAATCATCAACATCACTCAATATCAGATACTAGAGAATAAGTTATAACATATCTATAGCCTAATGTGAATATACTTCTACATGTGACTCTATATAGGTAGACCAATAAGACTATAAAAATCAAATGACCAATGAATCTTGAAGCTCATATATTGTGTTATCCTCTTGAACAAAGCAGTTTCCAATCAAGAGGCCTTTAACAGCATTTTTAGAAGTGTGGGCTCCACGAAACGCGAGAACCGATGAAAAAATGAGTTAGAGCACCATTATCCCATTAACCCATATTGGGGTTCTTATTTCTCTTTTCTTTTTTTTTTGGTATGAATTTTTTATTTTTTTTAAAGGAACCAATTGCGGGTCGCCACGTGTCAGTGGGGCCCGCAAACAGTACAAGAAACAAAGAGAAAGAGTATCTTATTTTGTATACATAAGAGACTATTTCTTATCTTTTTGGTGGGTCCCATCACCTAAGAGACACTCTTAGTGATGGGATAATGGTGCTCTTATAATCCTTGTTTTAAAATATTTATCTCTTAAATCTACAAATTAAGTTATAATGAACAAACTTTATTAGCATCCCTGAATATCAAATAAATATATACAAATGTAAATTTCCTATAATATAGTCATAGAGAGCTAATATGTTACCTGCATCAAAACCTTTGTGACGTAGATAAGCCATCAAGTGTCGTTTCTCTCCGACGAAATCACTTGCATTTACTACCTCATCAATTATTCTCCGCCGCTCTCCACCGCCTCCGTGATTCTCAAGAATCTCCAGTAACTGCTCCTTCACATCTTCATAATCATCATCAACGTCTGAGTTATCATCATTTTCTTCCCCAGGATAAACCTCATCCGATAAAACTTTCACTTCCTTCTCGATAAAAGACTCGATAAGATCCCAAAGATCCTGTGTCTCCTCCGGAAAGTGCTCGCTCCCGCTGCTGCTATCGTACGGTGGACGTGCACGCGCCGCCGCCACGTCGAAAACTGCAGCGAATCTGTTGAATCTTCTTGGAATCTGTACCATGTTATGTTATGCCCTTTTTGCTGGTTGCTCCTGTCTTAAGCTAATTGTGATATATTTATAGATACACACCTGAAAGTTTTATTTTAATGATGTTTTCATTGTGTTGAAAAAAGTCGTTGACTTTTAAACGGAGTAACGACAAAATGGTAAAACATGACAACAGAATGGTGTAACGATGGTGAATAATGGATTAACGGCGTTAATTTTGGGGTAACGGAGAAACTAATTACAGTTTTGGAATGTGCTGGCTGATTAATTTCTAAAACCTCAACTGTCACCAGCATATCGTCCTCATACAACCGCTTCAAAACGAACCACGTTTATCAAATCAGAATAATCAAACATTAACTAATACTACTAGTTACTAGTTAGTCACTAAACAGTATGGTGAATTGTTCTACTTTAGAAAAGGAGTTGCATGGTCTAAGTCAGATTCATGTCTATGACTCTTTTCTTATTTTATTTAAGACCAATTTTTTTAAATAATATTATGAGAAATTGCCTTAGATAGTCCCTTTTAGTTTGTTTGTCACAAAAATAGTTTTTAAGGAAGAAAATGATCAAAATGTTTTTTTTTAGAAGCTAAAAAATTCATTTATATGCATTTATACCCCTAGGGTTAACTAATTTGAACTTTAGGGTTTAGAGTTAAGGGGTGGGTTTGGAGTTAGGGTTTCAAATTTAAAAAAAAAAAAAAAAATCAAAATTTCAAAAAAAAAAAATCTATTTTGGTCATTTTATTTTTTGAGGGCTATTTTTGTGAAAAAACTTAAAAGAGGCTATTAAAGAGAATTGCCCTAATATTATTTTAAGTTTTTGTCATAAAATAGTTTTTTAAAGAAAAAATAATCAAAATAATATTTTTTTTAAAAATATTTTTTTTAATTTTAATTTTTATTTTTAAAAGTTTGAATCATAACTCAAAAATCTACTCTTTAATTCTAAACTTTAAATTTATAAAGGTTAACCTTTATAGATATAAATATATATTTACTTTTTTAATAAAATATTTTTTATGTGTTATTTTTGTGATAATTTTTTTTTTTAGAATTAACGTAATGTATTTTTCTCTATTTAATGAAAAGAGCATTATCAAACGGACGCCAAACTTTTTTAACGTCCGTTGCAATTTTATCCACAACCAGAGTTGGTGAGGTGGAGTCAAAAGAGACATGCAGCTCATGAGTACCACGTGGACACACGTACGAGAAGCAAGTTAAACTTTGGTCACACGTGGTGAGTTGTGGTTAGATTGTTTCATCTTCTACTTATTTCACTTCAGTAGATTTGTTCACTGGATTGTATGGTAGTATCTTATTTCTTACGCGGAAACCAGAAGTAGAGTAAACTAAAATTACGTCTAAGTTCATTGAATCGATAAAGTTGACTAGGTTCAACGTATCTAAGGTTATCTTTGTTCAATTGTTTTTTTTTTTCTAGTCATGCAATTATAGTTGAATATATTAAAGTGTCATCGGCAATGCTTACTGCGGATAAAGGCTTGTCTGTTACACGTGATACCACTAGCCTTTGTTTTTCTTTTGAATGAGCACTAGCCTTTGTTTCTGATTTATAAAAATCTCAAATTGTCAAATCGACAAATCATCAATCAAATGACCATATTTCTAGATTGTAGACGTGGGCCTATCTTGGCAAGTTCAATTTGGGCTGATCTAAAAAGCCCAAATGAATCATGCAAAAGCACGGAGAATTTGCCCCGCAGCGAAGATGAAACGACGGTGAGGGTTTCTTCTTCGTGAAGTCAATATTGCGACGCATTGTTCTCCGGAACACTATGCTTCACCGTTTTGTCTTTCTCCTCTCCGTCCAGCCATGGCGCCGCTGAATCCATTAAAGCATCCGTACGCGTCACCCCAGGAGTGTATCAGTGCTATGTGCTTCAGTGCTTGAACACTGTTATCATTAATGAATATGGTGATGAGTTTTGAATTTAGTGCCATAAACAACTATTATCGTTTGAAAAACTTTAAAACTTATGTTGTTGCTCTATTGATAATGGCTGGGTGATTCTTTATTTCCTCAATTTTACGCAGTTTGAATCCAGTGAACCATTTGATTGTGTTGCTATATCTGATGACAGGATCTCTTGTCTGTTCTATGGTTATGTTCGTTCCTGATTCATTTTTAGCCTGAGGCTGTCTAATCTTTGACTAAGGAGAGGACAATAACAATTGATTATGATAATCTTGCACCAGAATAATCTCCCACGGTTGCTCTCTTTATCATCATTTTATATCGCTTCATCTTTTACCATGACCAAGCATTCAAGCTTGGTTAAGATTATAATCTGACGAATATATTTTTTTCTCTGTTTTCAAGGACTACACATCAACTTGGATCGATCTCTAGAGCAAGCAAATTACTTGAAACATGTGGTTCGCCTTATTAAACCACCCTCTACATATTGCTTAAAAGTGAGGTATGTATCTAGCCATGGAAGATCTAAATCTTTGCGTCACACGTCACTATTATATATGTATCTTCTAAGTTGTGCATTCGTCTGATCAAACCAGACGAATGCACAACTTATTAGAATTATGATTTTTATATTCCATGCTTGCTTCTTGTTGTGTCTTTATATTCTATGCTTGATATTGCGTCAGCTAGCTGAACCTAATGCCACTCTTCCCCAAGTGTCTCCATAGTTTTTTTTGTGTGTAGTGAGAGGTTAGGATCACGCTTGTTGATGTGAGAAACATGCGTCCTAGTTTTGTTCCCACATGGTCGTGCGTGCAGGCTTGTCTTTCTTTTGACCGCTTCTATTTCAGAGATCGTGCTTACATGTCATTCTGAGGTTATAACACACATGTAGCTCTTATTTTATATGATTAAACCGTTGACGGCTGATTATTTTATTCTTTCAAAACCAGATAATCTCTAGGAACGTGCATCCAAGTTTGATTGACGATGGTTTCATCTCTGCGTAATGGTCAGCTCTTTTTTTTCCTCATAACATGTAAACATGCCTCATTGACAAATTCAGTTTTAAAAATAAGCAAAATTAGAGGGGTAAAAGGAATACGACTTTGGAGTTTCTAAACTGTTTTATAAAGATGGAGCACATAGAGATAATAGATTTTGTCATAATAAGTAAAAAGTGGGTTTCTTAACCCATAAAAAAATGCTGCTCCCTCCTCTCCGTCTCTTCTTTCTCTGCCTTTGTCTCTCCGTTTGTTTATTACAGACCAAAGCTGATGGTGTCTTAGGCAGACGTATCAAAGTAGACCCGAAGCTCAAGTTCGAGAATCTGAAGCTACGTCAAGCCTACATTGCTCTCCAATCATGGAAACAAGCAATCTTCTCTGACCCTTTCAACTTCACAGCCAACTGGAACGGCTCAGATGTTTGCTCCTACAATGGAATCTACTGTGCTGTTCCTCCTGGCTCATACAATAAAACCAGAGTCGTTGCAGGCATTGACCTCAACCATGCCGACATGGCTGGTTACTTGCCTTCCGAGCTTGGTCTCCTCCGTGATCTTGCTCTCTTCCATCTTAACTCAAACCGTTTCTGCGGTGAAGTCCCTCTCACGTTCAATCGCATGAAGCTTCTTTACGAGCTTGATCTTAGCAACAACAGATTCGTCGGGAAGTTTCCTAACGTTATCCTCTCTTTGCCTTCCCTTAAGTTCTTGGATCTCCGCTTCAACGAGTTCGAAGGAAAGATACCTTCAGAGCTCTTCAACAGAAAGCTCGATGCTATATTCTTGAACCATAACAGGTTCAGGTTTGGTATCCCGGAGAACATGGGGAACTCTCCTGTCTCCGCTTTGGTTCTTGCAAACAACAATCTCGGAGGATGCATACCGGGAAGCATCGGTCAAATGGGGAAAACACTCAACGAACTTATCCTCTCCAACGATAACTTAACCGGTTGCTTACCTCCTCAGATAGGAAACCTCAAGAAAGTGACGGTTTTCGACATAAGCTCAAACCGTCTACGTGGTCCGTTACCGTCTAGCGTCGGCAACATGAAGAGCTTAGAAGAGCTTCACGTGGCTAACAATGGTTTCACTGGAGTCATTCCTCCAAGTATCTGCCAGCTTCCTAACCTTGAGAACTTCACTTATTCGTCCAACTTCTTCACCGGTCGTGCTCCTATATGCGCAGCTGTATCGGTGGTGAACGGTTCCATGAACTGTCTGACTCTTATGGCTCGTCAAAGATCGGCTAAAGAGTGTTTATCTTTGCTCGCGCGTCCTGTTGATTGCAGTAAGTTTGGATGTTACAACATCTTCTCTCCACCACCACCGACGTTCAAGATGGCACCTGTTTTCCGGAAACTTCCTCCACCAATTTACAATTCCCCTCCACCACCGTCGTCTAAGATGTCGCCTACCGTAAGAGCATACTCTCCGCCTCCACCACCTTTGTCTAAGATGTCGCCTACTGTAAGAGCATACTCTCCCCCTCCACCACCATCGTCTAAGATGTCGCCAACCGTTCGAGCAAACCCTCCACCACCACCACCACCACCACCTCCACCACCACCACCACCACC
>MU106439.1:36267-121405 GCA_012274485.2 Sinapis alba
CCTCCGCCTTATGTATACTCGTCTCCTCCACCTCCAAGTCCATCACCACCGTGTCCTGAATCATCTCCACCTCCGCCTTACGTATACTCATCTCCTCCTCCGCCACCACCGGTATACAATGCACCAGAAACACAAAGCTCTCCAACACCATCACCAGTATACTATCCACCAGTAACACAAAGTCCACCACCACCATCACCAGTATATTCACCGGAAACACAAAGTCCACCACCACCAACACCGGTTTACTATCCGTCAGAAACACAAAGTCCACCACCACCACCAACAGAGTACTACTACTCACCAAGCCAGTCACCGCCACCAGCAAAGGGATGTAACGACGTCCATCCTCCTCCACAAACACCACCAAGTTACGAACCAACTCCTGAATATTCTTACACATCATCATCCCCACCACCTCCTTCTTCTTACCCCGACACGTCTCTTCCACCGATTCCAAGTGTCTCGTATGCTTCATCTCCTCCTCCCTCTTACTACTAGTTTCAAACCATGAGGGATAAAAGCATTGCCTTATGATTAACGACTCTACACAGTAATTTGTGTATTTTATTATTTTTTCTTTCAATATTTTTCCTTTTGGATGTTTTGTTCTTTTTTCTCCCCTTAGTATAGTGATCCAATTATGTATCTTTTTTGTTATTAAAAATGTTGTGTCTAAATAATAACACTCCTTTCACAAAATCCTTTTAATTCTCAAAATTAAATTGATTTATCTAGTTGTAAACTAAAATCTCTGCTGATTAAAAAAAAAAAAAAAATCTTTACAAAAGTAAATATGACCACGTCAACTTCTCAGTCATCATCTCAAGAACGGCAGCTTTTAAAGCTCTCTAAACCTACCACTGCACTCTCTTTATCTTTTCTGTATTCGAATTTGTGGTTAAGCATCGGAAACTTCGTCATCTGTTTCTCTTCCATGGCTTTGCTCAAGTCTTTCGTCGATGTTGCTCCAGACTCTCACTTCCCTATCCAGAACCTCCCTTATGGCGTCTTCAAGCCTGATTCCAACTCCACTCCTCGTCCTGCTGTCGCTATCGGCGATTTCGTCCTTGACCTCTCAGCGATCTCCGAAGCTGGGATTTTCGATGGTCCGATCCTCAACGGCTCTGATTGCTTCCTTCAGGTTTCGTTTTTTTATTCCCGATTCCTATTAACTTGGATTACTATGTAGTCTCTTTGGTATTTGAATCTTGATATTCTCTGAAGTTTGCTCCATGCTTGAGTTGGTTACTTGCTCTGCGTTGCGATTACACTTAAGTTACTTACAAGACTAGTTCTGTTCTATAGGGGATAATGTTATTCTTTGGTTTATGTGCTCTGTTTACAGCCTAATCTAAGTCTCATTTGATCTTTTCTCAAGTTTGCTATATGCTCTGGATTTACTTACAAGATTAGTTCCAACGATGTTCCCCAGAGTAACATACGGTTTTCTTTGTTTTGTTGTTAATGTTTAGTTTCTGTGCTCTGTTTTTGCAGCCTAATCTGAATAAGTTCTTGGCCATGGGACGGCCTGCGTGGAAGGAAGCGCGTTCTACGCTTCAAAGCCTCTTGTCATGTATGCTTGCTTTCATCCTATATCGATTCATTTGGTTTGTGTGGAGTGTTCGCTATTTGTTTTTTCAAGGTTTTTGTTTTGGTGTGTTCTGATGCAGCTACTGAACCCACCCTACGAGATAATGATGTTTTGAGGAGTAAATCATTCTATGAGATGGTTAGTATTGTGAAAAGTTGTTCCTCAAACAGGTGAGAGATATTGTTAGAAAATTTGTTACTAACATTCATTGTTTGTGTGGTGCAAATCTGCAGGGTAAAGTGGAAATGGTTGTTCCTATGGTGATTGGGGACTATACAGACTTCTTTGCATCCATGCATCACGCCAAGAACTGCGGTCTTATGTTTCGTGGGCCTCAGAATGCTATTAACCCAAATTGGTACTTTTGATGTTACGTTTGAGCTGAGGTGTTTCTTTGTGAATTTGTTAATCTGTTTTTTTTTTCCAGGTTTCGTCTTCCCATTGCATATCATGGAAGGGCATCATCTATTGTCATCTCTGGGACTGACATTATTCGACCAAGGTTAGGCTGTTAATAATTCACATGTCATGTTTGAAGTCATGCAATCATGCGAGGTTTCATGTAAAACAAACTAATTCACATGTCATGTTTGAAGTCATGCAATCATGCGAGGTTTCATGTAAAACAAACTAATTCACATGTCATGTTTGAAGTCATGCCATCATGAGAGGTTTCATGTAAAACAAACTAATAGTCAAATGCTTAATCTTTACTTGTTCTGCTTTCTTCTAGAGGTCAAGCCCATCCACAAGGAGACTCTGCACCGTATTTTGGACCTTCAAAGAAACTTGATTTTGAGCTTGAAATGGTATTCATCCCATGCCTCAATTGATGCTATTTGGTCTGAGTAAGCATAACACCATTGACAAATCCGCAACTAACTTAAACCTTTTTTTCTTCTTTTTTCTTTTGTTGCAATTGTGGTATTCAGGCCGCTGTGGTTGGTCCAGGAAATGAATTGGGAAAGCCTATTGACGTGAACAACGCAGCTGATCATATATTTGGCCTTGTACTGATGAATGACTGGAGTGGTACTCTCTTTACTTACAGTTTTCTTTTGAGTCATCTTTAACCTGATTGTGTGACAGGTTTTAATTAAATGTTTGTTGTTTATATAGCTAGGGATATTCAAGCGTGGGAGTACGTACCTCTTGGGCCTTTCCTGGGGAAGAGTTTCGGTGAGGAATCAGTATTCAAGTCTGATCTTTTGATTTCATCTACTCTAGTTGAGCAAAGAACTTCAATGGATGTTGTTTTATTGTTTCCTAGGGACTACTGTATCCCCTTGGATTGTTACCTTAGATGCGCTTGAACCTTTCAGTTGTCAAGCTCCCAAGCAGGTTGGTACTTGGTGTCGCAGTTTGTTTTGTGTCACGCAATCATTGATCCTCTGATATCTTATGCTTGTTGCAGGATCCACCTCCATTGCCATATCTGGCTGAGAAAGAGTCTGTAAACTACGATATCTCCTTGGAGGTAGTGTAATCTCGACCAACTATAGCTTATGTTGTATTGAACCGAAACAAGCATCATCTTTTTTTTTCTCTATAGGTTCAACTTAAACCATCTGGCAAAGATGAGTCTTCTGTAATAACAAAGAGCAACTTCCAAAACTTGTGAGTTCCTTTTCTTAAATTTGTAATCTCCTACCTCAAATACTCCATATGATAAAAACCAGTTTTGCCTCCCAACTCTTACTTGTGACAGATATTGGACCATAACGCAGCAGCTAGCGCACCATACCATTAATGGTTGTAATTTGAGGCCTGGTGATCTCCTTGGAACCGGAACCATAAGCGGACCCGTAAAACTCTTTTCTAAACAGCTTCCTCGTCTAATTTATCATGTGATGTCAAAAAAAAAACATAGGAACATCGTTTCATGATTATAAACGCAGGAGCCAGATTCTTATGGGTGCCTACTTGAGTTAACTTGGAATGGACAGAAGCCTTTATCAATGAACGGAACAACTCAGACGTTTCTTCAAGACGGAGATCAAGTGACCTTCTCAGGTGTATGCAAGGTAATGTTTTGTATCAGCTAATTGAACATAGATTCTGCTTGGTTTATGTCATGTATTATTTTCCCACCAATTCTAGATATGTTTATGAATAATCTATCTGATGATATTCGGTTTATGCTTGTTAATCAAACCGTTGTAGGGAGATGGTTACAGTGTCGGATTTGGAACATGCACAGGGAAAATTTTACCTTCGCTGCCTTGATGAGCTTTCCAAGGTAATTAATGCTACCGTTGATGATTGATCACAGTTTTTATTTTATTTTTACTTCTCTAGTTTACTACTATAATTTTCATAGATTCTTTGTAATATAAACCCCTGAAATATAGGGAAAAAAATGTTACTCCCCTCTGTTTCATAATAAGTGTCATTTTAGATTTGTACACATGGATTAAGAAAACATTTAATTTTACATATTTTCTATATAAAATCATCATTTCCCATATACCTAACCATATTTCAACTAATAAAAAATTAAACTGAAAAATAAAATTCTTAAATTTTGTATTGAAAAACGAAAACGACATTTATTTCGTAACAAATTTTTTTTCTAAAACAACACTCTTTGTGAAACGGAAGGAGTATTTCACTTCCTAATTTTTTCTTTTTTTTTTCTTTATTTGCAGGAAGTTGGTGGAAAGAAAGATCTCATCCATATTCACATGACGATTAAGCATTTGGAGAATGAAGATGATTAAGTAGATAACCCTATCCAATTAATAAAATAAGTCATCTCGATATTGATGTAATATGATATTGTTGAATCTTTTACTATTAAGAAGACAACGGAATCTAAATACTTTCTTTCTATATAAAGCGACTAATAATACAGCGAGTGTGAATGGGTAGGTCGCTTTAACAAAAACTTGAATTAACTATCGAGTGAAAGAAAATACTTGTACGTTATTTTTATTCAACATTCCGGAAAACTCACAACATTATTTGAACATATCAAGTCGCTAATTTCCTAAGCCGCACAGCTACACTTACACCTAGAAACGCAGCGTTTACACTCCAGCAGCGAAGGCTTGGCGAAGGTGTCGCAACCGCATGAGGTGGTGCATTTCCTCTGAGACACACCTCCCCAAAGGCAACGAGCCATGCATCCGAGCACTGGACCGCACTTAGGACAGCCGTATTTCGTCTGCTCCACCATGCATGTCTTGCAGCTGTTTTGTGACGGCGGATGTCGGCAGCCAACACCAGAGCTGACAGCGTCTGTTATCGAAATTGAAAGGAGTGTTGAGAGGAGTAGGAGGAAGATGAGAGAAGAGAAGAGGCTTTGAAACTTGTAGGTCTTCTTCATGTTGAAGTTTAATTTTGGTTTCTGAGAAAGTTGAAATTTGTATACTCCTATTTGAGAATGTTTATTGCATTCAATTTATATAGAGGTTTTATCGTGATATACAGAAAATCTTTATGTTGATTAAATTAGTACTCTAGTGACTTCCACAAGAGTTAACAGTGCAGTGCTCCCAATATGCATTTAAGTAAAGCATTCACTGTTCTTGAAGTGTGCAATTTCCTTAAATGCTCTCTCTGGTATTTTTTTTTTTTTCCGGTAAGGCGGTAACATAGACAAATAGTAGAAAATTATGAGCTCTGGTTAGCTTGTAGAATTCAACAAAATACATATACGGAAAACTGAATTTAGGTTTATTAATACTTAAGACAATGGTCTCTGAAGGAATTTAAAGAAATGTTTTGTAAAAATTATTCATCTGGATCCAAAAGCCTTAGGGAATTTTCGTTATGATGTTTTGGTTTGAATTGAAATTGAAAGTAAAAACCAAACAACAGTTTTACAGTTTAGTAAAACAAAGAATTTCCAATATTTTAAATTCTATCGTTTCTAAGCGATGAAGTGTATAATTTATTTCATCACAAAGTAACAATTAAGTTTTGTTCATGCGCATGAAATAAAGATTTGTATACATAATAACGAGCTAGATTGCAAATTAGAATATACCCTGAAAAGAGTAACGTAAAGAACCAAAAAAAAAAAATGTCTACACAAAACGTAACTGAGGCGAAGAACCAATATATGAACACACATTAAGGTGAAGAACAAATAGAAGACAAAAGATGAAACAATAATGAATAAAATAATACGCTTCTCTTCAATTCCAGTAACTTATGCGATGGATCACAGCCAATTCTTGCGAATGTCGAAGGTGTAGTTGTTCTCCAAGTAGCACTTATCATCATCGTCGACGAACTGAATGACACAAGACATAATTATTTGGCAAACTAAAGATGTTTTTATTAATTTTTAATAACAATCTCTTGTTAACTATCAATTGAAATAATGGGGAAAAAATCGGCCTAGTATAAGATAATCATAAAAGCATTTACGTAAGTTTAACTAACACTATGATAGTCATTTCAGAGCTCTAATAGATTATGTATACATGATGATAAATAAACAAAAAATTAATTATTTGACTTTTGGTACCTTGGATTTAACGGAATAGGAACCTCTAACAAGCATACCAGACGGTGTCGATTCTTCAAACATGACATGGTTATACGGTTCGGCCTGTGGACTAAACGTTCCTAACATCTCCTTTCTACCATACACTGTACTCAACAAACGAGTAAGAAAATTAAGCTAAAGAAACAGCTTCAAAACTTATTTGTACGTAATGATTTTCAGAAACGAAAAAAAACTTATTGTACCCTTAATTCCGGTCTTCCAAACCGTATTGCTGTACCGGAGACCGGAGACAATGTTGTTGGTCACACGGAAAGTAAACACGAGAGTGTACTTAGAGCCTTCTTTGAGAGTAAACCATGGTCCTTTCGATGTCGGTTTTCCATCTTCAGGAACCGTCAATACCATGTCTTCTCTATCTGGTGACCTAATCGTTAAGTTCAATATCTTTACCACCGGATCCGGAGTCTCTGTATTTAATTACATTTTAAATATTCTATCAACACATGAAAGATCTAACCGTATTTATTTGTCATTAAACCGGATTAAACCGGGTATTGGAATTTGGTTTACCTCCAACTTCTTCAAGATCCACTTTGCCTAGAAGTTGTTCTTTCCATCTCATCAAGCTTTCATCATCCTACTCATTTTTTTCCAATGGTACAAAAAAAGTGATTAGATTCTCGTGTAGACTTTTAAAAACAAAATTGACCGATAATTAATATAGGTCAGATACATAACACTGAAAGAATGAAAACAAAATATACAATTAGCATCTGTGGACTAACATAGCGGCATAGCCAAAAGTGCTATTATAATTTTTTGAAAACAGGATGAGAGATAAAACCTTGTCTTTCTCGAACTGCTCTTTGAGAGCGATCATGGGACCAAGTTCAAGCTTCTTGTCTTCGTCTTCTTCGTCATCTTCTGTCGGACACAGAGAGCTGTGGCTGTTCTTTCTGCTTAACGTCCCTTGTCCCTTTGGATCTTCTGAAGATTCTTCAGCTTTGTTCTCCTCATCTTTCAAACCCATCTTTGTTTTCTTGACTCTTTTGGTGATCTATGATTTAATTCGATTACTATAAAATCTCAATACTTAGTTTCCTGGAGATGGTTATGCAACCAAGTTTAATGAGGAAACAACCAAATAATCTTCAAAAATAACACAAAAAGAAAATTAATTGAAGGGTTTGCTTTTTTTAATCCAAAAAATGATAGTCAGACAATAACAAGAAAAAAAAAAGAGAGCTCAAAGACAAACGATAAAATGGAACATTTGGTGTTTTTGTTTGGGGAATGTTTAAATACGGAGTTCGAAGAAAAGGTCATGCGGTGATCCTAATTTAAGACTTCTAATCTTCCCCCGTTCACATGATTTATTCTCTAAAAATAAATGGTACGAATGTACAATATAACACTATGCATAATGCATACGTACGTGAATCTGAATATATACATGCATGCACGTACATCTCAGTGTACGTATTCACGTCATTAGGTTTGTTTAATAGAGACAAAACAATGAAAATCTAAATGTTGGTAGCGAAACCTAGTAACATTTTGCTAATAATTTGTCGACGTAAAGGGCGCTTGGGACACGTGGAATGTCTGTCCTGGATTTGATTTCTGCCAAAGTTAAGGTTACCGTTACTTTCTTTTGTCAGTTATCTATGTTACTAGATCAAATTCTGATCAGATGAGATGTTTTTCTGATAAATATTTTCATCTTATCGTATCTGATTTATATATATGGAAGAATAATTCAGTTTTGTTCCTTGTCTCTTTACTGATATTTAACTAGTATGATTTATCTCTTGATTTTATTTGGAAGGTATTCCAATTTGGATAAGGTTGTGTGATATCCAATTTTACTCTTTAACATTGTGTGCGTTCTGTCATCTGCGTTCCTTCCAAAGCTAATTGGATAGGCCGAGATGGTATATAAAAACAAAAACAAATTTCTGTCAACGTAAAAACTTTTTCGTGTCATAACCGGGAAACTTGGGAAAAACAAATAATCGGAAAACATGGATGGTACAAAGATATGGGAATTACAAGTCGGATAATTTACCAATTTATTTCTTTTAAACTATAACCATGCGTGATATGAATATATGATAGTAGATAAAGTGTATTGGGCTATGAAAGTCGGGCTTCAATCCCCAAACTCCTGAGACGAAATTCCAATAACGTTCTATAAAATTTGGCCCTCACCACCTAGTTGATTATTGGCGAATATATATTTTAGTCTTGTAAATAATTAAAAGAACATAAACATTTTAATAATGAAACAAAATTTCTGCAAAATCCAATAATACGAGTTGGGCCATGTTTTCAAACTTTAACTTTGTCCTAAGAATTCGAAATTTTCTGAAACAAATACTAAACAATGTACTTTTTCTATCCAGCTTTTTAAAATATTTGTTCATTCATGATGTGATATTTTCAGATTCTTAGCCGGGTAACTCCTTTGTTGTCAGATCTAGATCAAGGACGGACACACTTAAATCATTACTTATTGTGAGTTTGATACCCATATTGCATGTAGACTCTAGTTATAGTAGTTACCATCTCGATATCAAAGCGAGGCCAAGTATGTTTTGAGATTTGGGAAAGGTAGAATCGGACCATTTCCAGTCGATGACACTTGTACATGTTTCCCTAGATCGATTAATTTTAAAAGAAATCCATAAAAGTTCATCACCGTCATGGCCCCAACCCCCAAGTGCCGCCAACTATTTTGGCTACAAAGAGATTCTCTTCTTTTGAAACAAACCCTACAATATGAATCATCTACCGTCAGACTAAAAGCTTCTTTCTAAATCAACGGAGTAGAATTAAACATCTAAGTGTATAATTCTGGAGACATATGTCCTTCCGTTTGCTCGGCTTTAGCGTTACACATTAAAAAGAAAAAAAAGCTTTAGCGTTACACATGTTCAAGACATGGGACGCTTATCATAATTGGGACAGCAAAAGTGAATTATTTACAACCTTTTCCGATCTACATTATAAGTATTCATCAATCACGTCGAAAAAGTATATATTAATTAATTTTACTGTAAATGAGCAGGGGAGGCCATGTATATGTGTTTCTATTTTTAAAAAAGATCATTTATAATAATTTCTTCTTATTAATAATCCACAACTTTTAGTTTTTTTCTTTCAAATATATGATTATCACTAAATAGGCAATGGTCTAGTTATTTATTTGAATATCAACTATTGGTCTGAATTTACAGAAAATCTATTGGTCAAATTTTTTAAATTTATAAAGTTTATCGCATCTCTATTTTTATATAGAAAATGTATATTTTTGATGCCTTAAACGTTATGTTTAGATTAGGGCTGGGCATTTTATCCGTTAAATTTGATTCGATTCGTTATTCGTTTCGATTTGATCCGAAAATTTCGAATATCCGTAACCTTTCGAAGCAAAGCAAATACTAAAAATCGATATCCGTTAAAATCGAAGCAAATCACAAATATTAAAATTTTAGGAAGCGAATATCCGCTCCGATCCGGCAATGTATAAATACATGTATATCATGATTATATTTAAAGTTTTAAATGTATAAAGTTATAAAATTATAATTATTCTACATATGATTTGATAAATTTTATTTATATTATTACTTATATAAAAGTATTACATAATAAGAAGAGAAAAAATTTATAAAAATTATAATTTTTTCTTAAGTTTTGTGCTATTATGATTATTAACAAAGTTTAAAAAATTTACAAAATAGATTCACTAATTCTTTTAACTTTTAGTTTATATATTATACTAAAAAAATACTTTACAAAACAAATTTGTATCAAATTTTTAAGATTATTTGTATAAATCAAAACGGATAAGATATCCATAAGTATTCGTAAATATTCGCAAATATTTATTTATTTTCCGGATATCCGTATTTTTCCGAAGCAAAGTAAATCGAAAAATTAGATATCCGTAACATACGAAGCAAATCACAAATACCTTCAAAAACCCGGATATCCGATCCGTGCCCAGTCCTAGTTTAGATAACAATTTTGATTGATGAGTTTTTATTTTTTGTTAATCAGGAGGTGTTTCGGGATGAGTTACGATGATACGATTGATTTATTATATGTGACCATATAAAAGTTTATAGAAGTTCGAACTATATACACTGGTGTATGACATGCATCACTGTCTTAATATTGTTCTGGTAGTTAAATGAATAGAACGAATTGGACTTATTCGTAAGATGTCATACATCTACTCTCTCTTTTCCCTCTGCTTTTTAGTTTTGTAAACATCATCCCTTGTGCATTATTGGTGCATTACTATTTACTATGTTTAGTTTCATTTTCAAACACAATTATACAACAAATGGGACCTACTAATGGGTAGCCGTCCAATGATTTTTACCAGCTTGCTGGGCGTCTTTACAGATTGTGAGTTCGTGGTATGTAGCCTATATTAATATTTTGGTAAAATATTAACCTTTTATCGGAAGAAAAACTATATTAATCACAATTTCATATTTCCAAAACTAAAACTTAAACCAAAACCAAAACTAGATTGTACGTTTTCAAAACCTAATCATAATCACTAAATTAATTATCTTAAACATGTTAGCTAAAGCCTAAAACAAATTAATCAATAATTCATATCATCTCATCTCAAAATTATACAGTTAATGCTTTCAAAAAGTATATAGTTAATGACTTGACGGTAGTTTTAACGGTCAAATTATATTTATTTTGTAACTTTTTTAAACATCAGTTGTAAGGTTAAAATAAAAATGTTCAAACTTTAATATTAAAATTTGTAGTCGTGAATCTTCAAATCGTCCATAGACAAAATATATCATTAAACTAAAGACCAAATTATATTTTTTGATTAAAATAGTAAATACTATAACTGTGTAAGAATATAATACGATTTAAATAACCTAAAATAAATATCATTACTAAATAAATTGTTTTACTGTCTTTATATGTCATTTATTTTGTATTTAGGCTTTATTATTTTCTCAAATGGCGGTTTTATCTAATTTACCACAAACTAGAAAAGGAAAAGAAGAAGAAGCAAAATCGTGTACGTGGGTCCACGTTCACGCGAGGAGTCCTACCTGGCTCACACTCACATGTCCTGCTTGAACTTGTAACCACGTCGTCATTAGTCAGATACATTTTACATCACAAGTTGTAACGTTTTTACATCACAAGTTGTAACGTTTACTTCAATAATTAAGAGTTTATCTTTGATAACATGAAAGGTATGTTGTAACGTTCACTAGGGTTACATGAGAGGAAACAAAAATACATATCAAGATATATTATTGCATATAACTAATTTAATTTCATTGCATATAACTAATTTAATTTCATTGCATATAACTAATTTAATTTTTGTAAGACAGAATTCAAGCTTTTTTTTTTGAAACACAGAATTCAAGTTATTTAGCTGAAAATTAGATAAAATTATTATTATTATTTTGATGGGTAATGGTTGAGTGATGAGGTTATATGTCTATGTGGCATGAGGTGTAAAATAGTACATAAGCATTTTTATATATATAAGGATAAAGATGCTTTCATGTGCAATATTCATCATTATGACATTGTAGACAAAAGAACAGATAATTATATTTTTGATATTATATTTTTCTTCAAAAAAGATTAGACATTTGCTTCTACTATAAATAGCTCTCCTCTTGATCAAAGCTCTTCACTCACCAAAGCATCACATACACTTTTACTTCTCTTCTCATATTTATATTTTTCCTCGTTAACTTTTTCATTTCGAAATGGCCACCGTTGAGGTAATGATATCAAGTCTCTATATATTACTTAGATTCTCCATCTCCATCTCTATAATCAAATTTATGTGTTGATATAGTTAGATTTTTACTTACTATCTAAATATTTGTACAAACGATCAGCTTACTTACATGTATCATGTAGAATGTCTATCACCAACAATAAAACGTAGACCTGTTTCAGGCCAAATATGACGGACTGATTGCCGTTTAGTCTAATAAAAACGGGACACAGTTTCTTTTTTGTTTACTAAGTGTGTGTTTGGTTACAGAATGAACAAGTGATTGCTCCAGCAGCAGAGAACGTTGAGTTGCCAACAAAGACGGTGGAGGAGCCAGAAGTGACGGAACAGGCGGAAGAAGTCGTCGCCGCTACAGAGTCTGCTCCTGCTCCAGCCGCCGTAACAGAAGAAGAATCTGAAGCGCCAGTAGAAGAGACGAGCAAAGATGTGGTTGTGGAAGAGGCAGAGGCAGAGGAAAAAGAAGAAGAAGAAGAAGCAGAGGAGACAAAGGTAGAAGAGAAGACAGAAACTCCGGTGGTTGTGGAGGAGCCAAAGGAAGAAGAGAAGGAGGAGGAGACTGAAACTGCAGCTGTTGTGGAAGAGGAGAAGAAGACTGAGGCTGAGGCAGAGGAAGTTGCCGCCGAGAAGGCCGAGGAGTAAAGAGCAAGAAACTATATATGACCTTCTTTGGTCTCATTTCGTTTTCTTTTTTAAAATTTATATTTTATCAAAATTTCATATGTATTTTCTATCGTTTGTTTGGGTTTATGATGATATAATCAGATGTTTGGTTATGATGAAATCAAATATTTGGGTACCAAAGAGTCAATATATCTATAGACATGCCTTTGAATCAAACTAATGGCATCTTACTACGGATAATATTACTAATTTCGTTGGCTCTAATGGTTACCATTGTTGCTACACATTGTTTATATGCTTAGTCGTAGCTACAAAGATTACAAACAAAGAACATGAAATTTAAAACCATTTGCATTTGTGTTTACATGAAAAAGCTATACTATTTAATTTCAGTTATACAACATTACTAAAACTTGTATAAAGGTGTTTTATTTATTTTTTATTTTTGGCGTTTTCGTTTACGTAACACAATGATATCTACGCATCATCAAAGAAGTTGATAGTGTTTGCTTCTTCACATTCAGCAAGAGGGAGTACCTTCTTCTTGAGTGCAAAAGACCTAATTGTACTCTTCGTTTTGATAATTTGAATCCAAATTAGATACCGGTAACCTAAAAGTCCTTCGACTTAGTCATAGCCAGATGAGTAAACGGCCCAGCCCATGTTTAGCTCAGCCCGTTTATATCTGGCCAATTTTTAGTCCGATCCATTTTTGCTTTTCGCTTAAAAAATTAAAGCTTAATCCCATTCGTTAATTGAGCATGCGGGTTACAGTGACCAGTGATTAACCAAGAAATTAGAGGTTTGTTGGGCTATGAGTGCGGAAAATCATATGTATTTGCCTAAGGTTGTGATTGAACTAGTCAAACCATTTTCTACAGAATGAAATATGGCAAAAATAATATATTCATAGCCGTTTGATATCAGAAAAAAAAAACTTCACATAGGAAAGAAAAAAGTTGCTTCCGATTAGTGGGCTTGTTTTTCTGGGCCTAGTTTAGCCACTCTGCAAGACCAGTAAATATTGTTATATGAGCAGGAAGCCTAACTTGCAACATTGCCTTAAATGTATATGAAAAACAAAAATTTTGCTATATAATTGACAATATATCACATGGTTATTATCATTGTTTTCATATCTAACTCGACACTAGTTGACCTGGTAGGAACCCATAAAATTTTTGATAATATTTCTAAAAATATTTAATTAAACATTTCATACACTTTAATATTACAAAAAATTGAATAAATTACAAGATTTATGATATTTTAGACTTTGATAAAATTTATACTATGTCATTCAAATAAAATGAAAAACAGTAATAAAAATAAAATTGGGCAATTCTCTTAAATAACCATTTTTAAGTTTTTATCACAAAAATAACTCTTGAAAAATAAAATGACCAAAATAGTTTTTTTTTTTTTTGAAACCCTATCGCCAAATCCACTCATTCACTCTAAATCTTAAGTCTAAATTAGCTAACCATATAGATATAAATGCATATAAATGCATTTTTAGCTTCTAAAAATATATATATTTTTGTCATACTAGTTGATTCCCGTGACCATGTACATATATAAATATTGACAAAGTAAATGTACTATAATAATTTATTACTGTTTTTTTACTTTAAATCATTTTATAATTTATATTATAGATTTATTTTAAATGATTTTTTTGTTATTTTAGTTAGATATGTGATTTTAAATATATAATATCTCGTTGATTTGGTGTTTTTTTGAATATATTGGATAACATCTACTTCTCTGATTTAATCATAACATTTTTGCTCTAAAAATTAAATATTTGATAAATTTTGTTATTTGCGTTTAAATTGATTATTTTCTTAGATTCATAAATATATTTTAGAAATATTATGTATAACTAAATATATGTTTTTTTGGAAATCAAAAACAAACTAAAGTATTGATGGATTTAAAATTAAACAAATGAACACAACATTAATAATCTTTTGAAACTTAATACATATATATAAACTATTATAAAAGAACTAAACTGTTACAATTTGTACATATATGTAAAAATATGCATCATAAATTAATTGGTATAGTTCTTCTTCATTCCGTATCACTTAAAATTCAAGCCGGTCGACCTACTAATTCAGATCAGTCCGCAGTCATGAAATGTTTGCAAAACTTTAACCAAAGCGATCGTTGCAGAAAAAAAAAAAAACATGTCGCATTATCCACTAGTTCGTTGTTTTGGATTTCAGCCATGATACATGATACAAAATCGAAAGTGAAGATTGCTTACACTGTTTCTTAGTTAATCGATACACCATTATTATATCGAAGGTTTTTATTGAACTAAGAGTAAGAAGAAAACAAAGAGAGTTCACGGGTTCACTATATGCATCGTGCATCCATCGAATTTATAATTGCTCCCAAGGGACCATCCAACTCTACTACATTGACACGCTATGCACCGTGACAAAAATCTATGATGATATAAATTGTAACCTTCTTCCGTTTTAAATCATTTTTCTATATATATTTTTAGTTACTTAATTAGTTTCTGGAGGTTTAAAAGTAATCGGAAGAATGATCGTACGTGAAAGCAATCTCTAGGCCTAGTATCTTCTGACCTCGAATTAGCATCGTATCAATGATATATAAAACAATGATATGGAATACGAATAATATTTGTTTATCTGAATAATATATAACATTTTTATAGCCAATCGTAAATGTATAGATTATGAATTTCCCCCTTCGGATTGCATGTGGTTTGAGACCATACGTGGTTTGGAATCTTTCAACTTTATTGAATTTAGTGGTGACTGCTCTGCCGAAAAGACCAAACAAATAAAAAACACACCATTTGGTACTCCACTTCATTTCCTTCCTAGTCCCATGTGACGACCAAAAGAGATCTTATAACTTACTCTATTATATTCTTTCACTAGATTCTTCATTCACGGGGAAGGATCGTGTTTGTGTACTGTTCAATCACTTAGATATCATATGCGCAATTTTGAATATGTTCATAATTAAAGCCATCTCTTTTTAGCTTCAAAATACTGACATGATTAAACACTACTCCCTCTGTTTCATATTACTTGTCGTTCTAGATTTATGCACTCAAATTAAGAAAACATATAATTTTATATATTTCCAAAATAAAAACACAATTACCTAAACACCTAACCATATTTCAATCAATAGAAAAAACAAAATTGAGAATCTTATTAATGAATTTTGCATTGAAACTCTAAAACGACACTTATTTTGAAACAAAATTTTTTTCTTATGACAAGTAATATGAAACGGAGGGAGTATATATGTACTCCTTGGCGTAGTTACTTGTCATTTTGTTTACAGTTGGTAGCTTTCATAAGACTAAGAGATCATTATTCCATAAACTTTCCATGGTTTATCGAATAAATAGCTGGATGAGTTCTGATCTTTAGATTTATTCATACACAGTAAAATTTCAATGTGCATTTGTTTTATATTGATGTACTGGTGTTTTTGTATGTATATAATATGTATTGGTAATTTGGTATTTTTGTAACTAAATGTATTTCATTTGTAAACAATGTCTTTAATGCACTTAATGCCTTTGCATGAAGACAATGGTAATAAGGACGCAATATTTTATAAACTGATCGAGACGTCAGGCCTGCCCGACCACAGTTTGAGACAGAGTGTCTTCTAAGATATTTTATTGTCTGCGTGTCGCAAAATATATGGCTTTGTTTCTAATAAAACTTTTCCGTAAATTTGACATTTTGTAAAAAATGTTAGTAAAATTAATAAAATGCAAAGATTATTTTCTGTAGTGATGTTTTGACAAAAAAAGTTTAATAAAATGCAAAGATTTCTTTTTAGTTTTGGAATTGCAAAGTTTTGTATAATATAATTAAGCTTTATAATTAAATGTCAAAATAAAAGAAAAGAAAGCCAATATGAAGGAAACATGTTGGATTTGGGTCTTAGAAACTGTTATTGATGGTGGCCTTTAATTCTCTTTTACCATGACATATCCGGTAACTGATTAATTCTATTTTATTTTGGTGAATCTAATATATGTGCATACGTGTATTATTTATATATATTGCTAATGTGCAAATTTCTGATACCAAATTAAGATTTTCATGGTTTACCATCGTATTATAAGTAGTATTCCTATAACATTATAATGCTTTAGTAAACAGTTTTTCATTTTATATACAGTGGGTAAATACAAATTTGTGTTTTTAGAATTGATTATGCTTCATGTCAGAAATTTCCGTAAAATTTCAGAAATTAAATCTACCATGACTACTTTTTCTTGTATTAAATACAACTGGCATTTGATCCAAAAATACAACTTGCTTAAAACATCTCGTATTACATTATTTTTTCTAATAATTGAAAAGATAAAATGCTATGGTAAAGTATGCATAAATCATTAAAAAAGGCATCTAGGTTTGAGACTTCTCTTAAAAATAAAAACTATTTAAAATAATGATAATGATTGCTTACAAAATTTTGCTTTCCATATCGGATAGTTTTCCCTTTTCCTTTTCTAGGATACGATTGAAAACAAGGAAGATCATGATTAATCTCAGTTAAGAAATTGAGGTTTTTAACTTATGATTTGATATTTTTATTTTATTTTTATATTTTTCGGTCAAAGACAGTTCTTAGGTCATGATTATTGCATGATTCTTAGGATGAGTTTTTATCTTATTTAAGAACTGTCTCTTAACTTTTTTTAGTTAAAGTAAAAAAGATGGTTCTTATATTACGTTAAAAATCTCACTCTAAGAATCTCGCAATAATCATACACTTATATATCTTATTTAAAAGATAATTTTTCACTTTTTTAGTTAAAAATTAAAAATCGAATCTTAGCTGAAGCTAAGAACACCACTTAAGAGACTGGATTAATCATGGTCTAACAATTTTAAGATCGGATCCACTCTTATTGAGGAACAATTTGTATAAGACGAACCAAATGAATATTTTTGTAGTACTGGCATACAAATTTGTACCCATAATACACTAAAATGAATGCATAACTTAAAAAAAATATTTTTTTTTATTAATTCATAGAATCATAATACAACCAATACAACAATAACACCCCCAATATAAGAGTAATGGAAATAATGAAACAGTGAAATTCAAGAATCTTTACGGATCACCAAGAGAGAAAGATAATTCGACCCCAATGACCCCCATAACAGGAAGAATAGAATAAGAACACACAAAGATAAAAGCACACAATATTAAAAGTATATAAAATCACCTTGTCTATCCAAAACAAGAAGATAAAATATACGTAAGCTTGTTTAAATTATATATGATATAGTTGATTAGCACTGAAAGCCAGGAGGAACTTGTTTGCTGCAAACATTGAGGAGAAGACTTAGAGAGATTGGAAGGTTCAAGTTGATTCCAAGAACGTTGGCCTTAAGAGCGGTGCAAAGACAAACGGCTGCTTCAACATCAGCGAGTCCTTTGATGAGGCTGCAGCATGGTTCGACTGGTGGCTTGCCAAGGGTCAAGTCGAGGAGACCGTTGAGCACATTGGCGCAGACACCGAGCTGAAGTGTATCTTTAGGGCACTTTCCCATGCCAGAGCTAGGACTTGGTTTAGGAGTTGGCTTTGGCTTGGGAGTGGGGCAACCTCCTCCGCAAGGAGTGCAGCTACCGCATGCGGAGATTGTTGTGAAGAAGAGGAGACTGAGAACCAAGAAAAGAGCAATGGAGCTTGAAGCCATGTTTTATTTAGAAGACACTGTTCACTAGCTATGTTGTGGGTGAATTGAGTGTGGAGAAAATGAAGGGGATTGAAGTAGCTTTTATAGTGGTTTCAAGAAAAGCCCAAGAACGACCATAAGATATACTGTGGGGTGTTAAATCTTTTGAATGATTGATTACAATTATCAAATATTGATAGGGGTAATTGTAATTAAAAAAAATATTTTGTGTTTTCTTTGTGTCTGCAATCTGAACAGCTGTATGTATTTGTACTTTTGTTACAAATTGTTACAAGTTAATTTGTTTAAATTTCATGTCACAATATTCTAAGGTTTAGATATATAAAAGCTAAAACTCTTTTCTCTAGCTTTTAAAATGAATTCTTTTGTACATACTCTTTGTAATTAGAAAGTATATTTAAAGGACATTTTCCTAATTAACACTTTAACCGAGATTTGTTCTTCTTCATTTTTGTAATATACATGAAATAGTGATGTTATGGTATGATAGTGAAGAGAAGTAGCTACGTGAAATATTAAAGAAAAAATGTCAAAAAGTACCACTTTTCAAAAATATTTTTATTCAAAGTTTTATTAACATTTAAGTTTAGACTTTAGTGATTATTGTTTAGGGTTTAGTATTAATATGATGGGGTTGAGTTTATAAATATTTTTAATTTATAGTATAATTAAAAAAAATCAATATTAATATTAAAACATATTAGTAGAAGTCTTTCACCGAAAATCTTTCACCAATAATAATAATATTTTAATAAAAAATCTCTTAAAACTTGAGAGATTTCATAAAAAAAAAAATTTGTAAAGAAATTTTTATATGAATTTTTCAAGTTTTGAATTTTTTTTTAAAAAAATATTATTATTTTGATGAAAGAATCTCAATGCAGATGCTCTTAACACAGCTCGTTTTCTTTCCCGTCACGATTTCCGTGGATTTAGCATTATATTTGTTGTAAAGTTTACGTAGCTAGAGAATACGGCCTTGTTAAAACTCGGGCCTAGACGCTAGTATGATGTAATTGTTCATCTTGACAAAACATCCTTACAATATTGAAAAAACAACCCATCTGTAATCATAATGAGTTAAAACACATTCGTAATCGTACATATAATATGATACAAAATTCCAAATTTCTCCAGAACCTCAAGTTTCGATTTAATTGATAACTACGTTTCCCTTATTTTTAAAAGAAAAATGTTTCCCTTATTCCCCATTATTTATTTAAAAAAATTCGGCCCTTCAATTCAATTACCCAAGTAATGCCTCTAACAATACGTTTATGAATATTATTATATTACAATGCATGGTGGCCATAGAACCATGTGATAGTGACAATGCTGGTTCTCTGGTGCCCTTCACAAACAAATGTATAAAACAAGATAAGATCGATCATGAGTGTACAACGAGGCGATTTACTGCACACACATATACCAACGACATCATCTTTTACAATCGTCTAGCTGTCGTTGAATGATTCACATTTTTTATACATTGACAATTTTTATATACAGAACTACAGATTACTTGATATTAAAATCGATCATTTAAAACTTTTTTTACTTACAAAGGCATTTTGATTAATGTAATTCTGAGGCTAATTCAGTGCCAACCACTAAAAGCGAAAAATTCTATTATAGAAAAAAAATCACTAAATACAACCCTTAAAGAATCATAAATCAAGCATAATTCATGCGCTTCACATGCACGATCTTTCTTATATCCAAGTTGGGAAACTACTCATGCATCAGAAGAATCAAAGATAAACAACCAAAGAATTAGTGAAGACATTGTTGATCAGTGTTGAAGAATCTTCTCTAAATAGCATGATGGATATTCATCATCGCAAAGTCTCACGAAACTTATGTAAATAGGATTATTGCAACTCGGTATAAAAAATAAGAAATGGGAACCCGTGAGTCCGTGACCCGACCCATCTGCATATGTACCACCTAAAAAGGTAAAAGATTATTAAACTGTACGTACGTGCATGGCTAGAATTTGACCCATTCTAAAATTCTTCGACAAAATAAAATAAGCTAACTTCGGAAAACCTACAATGTTGATTATGCATTTTTTTTTTGGCTAAAAAATTGGTTCATTATTATGCAAGTTGCAGTATTCAAATATTTAAAATTTGCATATTCATAATGAATATAAATCCAAGATCTACAGACTAGCTATATATAAATGTAAACCTTATCACTTATTTTTTATATAATGGCCATCACCTTCTACGAATAGCGACGATATGAACAAAAATCTGTAACTAATGGAATCTGAAATTAAAGATTGTATATTAGCTTATGCAAGATTAGGTAAAGCAGCACTAGGATCGAGATTGTTCTCTGTGCGACAATGGTAGGTCAAACCTCTGTTCCCGTTGCAGGTTTTACTTTTGTATCGCTCTTTCCTTCATGGGCTGATTCTTGTGTCTTCGGTTGGGCCAATATATTGCTGTTGGGTCAATTTCTAATTTTGACAGAAAGTAAAATGTGTGAATTAATGAAAGATACTTTATAGATTTGGCCCGTCAATATTGATAAATTTCAATCACCGTAAGATCCTAGATACATCTGACCCATTAATATAAATTGAGCCCATTGTCAACTACTGTATCAGCTAGATTGATACGGCCCATTAGTAAGAACGTTAATTGTATCAAAAATCATTTAACAACATTTTAGAGAAAAAAGAAAAAAAAGAAGCAAATTATTTCTGAGATGCGAAAACCCGATCGAGAGTTTACGTTGTAACGTTAGAAGATTACAAAATTGCAATAGAATTTCCTATATATGGATTCAATTACTACAAATATTATATGTATATAACAAGTTCATGTTTCATTGATGACATTTATTTTCTTGAGCGCCATTGTGAAGCGGAAAATCTAATATTTCAACGGAATTGAAATATTTATGTAATTGTAATACACTTTTAATTTATGTTATAACGTTGAAATGTCTATGTAATGTGAGCTTCAAGCGAATGTCTTTTGGATAACTACTCGAGGCGCAAAGCGCGACGCGGAAACTTGCGATTTCTATGAAAATTTGACTCATAACTATGATCTATTTCAATGCTATTATATAAATGATACTAATAGATTCCGAATGTTAAGTGTTTAATAGTGTTCTTAATTCCGATAAACAACCTATACGATTTTGCAGTGTGGTTTTTACCTTCTAGTTTTTATGTATACGCATCCAGTTTTTTTGTATATATGTATATACCTACAATGACCAAGACGTATATACATAGACTGACCAAGACGAGAATATATGATTGATCAAATCTTCTAATATGTTTTTAGCAAAACTCACCTTTAGAAGTAAAACATTCATAACTTTTAGCACATTTAGTATCCAAGACGTGGAAACTTCATTGCAAGCTAGTCCACATGAAATCCAGCTATAGCTGATCGGTGATGTCTGTTTTTTGAGTGGGCTATAAGCAATTATTATGAATCTTAATTTTCAAAGATATAACACATTCATATAATAATCTTTTATGGTAAAAATGTAGGTCAAAATTCAAACTAACAAATTTGTAGAAAATCAAGTCCACTTAAAAGTATATATTCGCCAACCGTAAAACTAAGCATCTGTAATGACCAACATGAAAAAACAAATAGCTTGAAATCGATCGTTACCTTGATCAAAATAGTAGCTTTTCAATTACTTTTTAAAAATTGACAGTGAAAGGAATGATCGATTTTGTAATCCCGCTCTTAAGATATCATCTTTTCAATATGTTATTCTAAATAATGATGTGTTATTTTGGGAAGTCCTTGAAAGTTGAGGAGAGACAGAATAGTTTGCCTGATTAGCTCATGTGCTCACATATTCGCAAGTTCAGAACATATATAGACAATAATATGTTTTGAATATGGTAAGATTCAGTTAGAGACAGCTTTTTCAAAATTTAAATAATAATAGTTTCAAAAGATCTCTTTTGGCAAAATGTGTTGGGGTTGGACACATATTAAGGTGTTTCTTGCCTGGTGATATCTGAACACCTATGCAGAATCTCCTATACCAGTTTCGGTGTCATTTGCTTATCTTAAAAAAAAAAAAAAAATTAAGCATTTACGCCCCTCCATACGTAAGATAATATTGTTGACAATATATATACTCTTTTTTTTGACAAAACAATATACATATATATTAGTTATCTACTATTTTCAATTTCAAGATAAAACGATATTCAATAACTACATGCTATATAAATTAGGAAATTAGATTTTTGGGGGTGGTTTGCCAATAAAAATCCTATGTTTTTAATGCCTACAGTCGAAACCCTATAGCTTTTATTTCTGGAAACATATTTTGCCAATTTAATAAAATTTTAATCAAAAAAATTCAGTATCCACCAATATTTAAACTAAATATCACTTTCCTATATAAGAACCACTTATTAAAAAAAAACTTTGTTTAGATATTAATATTTATTATTTTGTGATATAAAAGTACAAAATAGAAACAAAAATCTAACAAATCAGAGCACGACAAATTTATTGTTAAACCAGGCCCTAGCTTATATTCCTTATTATATTATCAAAAACTAATAAAATAAGGTCGACATACTATACATTATACGGAAATAGGAAATTCCATATTTTTATTTGGTGAACAAAATAATTCATCAGCATCATCATAAATATTGTTAAAAATACAAATATTATTGATTGTTATTAAGTCAACCCTGGGAGTGGTATTGCCGACTTTTATATCTTTTAATTCTGGCCGTGTTGACATTAACAAACAATAATAAACGTTAGCATGTTCTTACTTCTTAAAGCTTATCCTAAAGCCTTCTCTCTCACTCTGTTAAAAGTGTTAAAAGTTATTTGTTTTGTTCCAAATATGTATCGAGTAACGTTTCAATGTATTATCACACTCAATCCTATATATCGGGTTAGCTGTAACAGGAATACATTTGTGAGTTTTAAACAATTTGTATTCAGAATATGTAAAATAACACTCTTTCAAAACATAGCTACGGGCTAACAAACTATCGCATTTAAAGTTAAAAACTCTCACATTTATTCTGATATATACATTTCAGATGCTAAAAACTGAAGTAAATTGATCAAACTAAATGTTGTTTAAATATCATAAATCTATTACTGGATCAAGATTTGGTTTCCACAAACAAAATACGATTACTTAAAAGTTCATTTTCCCTTTGCACTGATGTAAGTTATCATTCACTTTTGATTCCCCTCTTCGCATTATCTATTCGTAATCTTGCTCTATCTTATTATATTTCATTGTCGTTACACTAATACGCAAACAAAAATATTTATATGCTTTAAGAAAAATATATATGAATGCATGAACATAGTGTGTTCACTAGGTATCAACAAACAACTGCAACTTTTGAAATGTGTGAAACACAACAAACAGATTTATGTAGACATAATTTACTCCTTAGTAACTTACATAGAAACTTATGTTCAGAAAACAGTCATTATACATTTAACTTAGTGGATTTACTCGGTCGAGAGCATATCTTATTCCGACCGTCCCTTATAAAGCATAAAATTTTCATATAATCACTCAATGATCATCGCAAAAGTTTTTCTGCAACCTCGTTGAAACAACTCTAAGCATTTATACGGAGCCTCTAGTTCTCATAAATGTATTTAAAAGATTTTTTATTGGTGTATGTATACACACCAAATACATCTAGTTTTCATAGATGTATTTAAACAGAAAATAATGACTAGTGAGACGAAATATTGTTTTGTCCCCCAAATTTATAAACGATTTTTCAATTTTTCTTATTTAGAATTGGGTCCTTTTACAATTTGACTTTTTATTACTATGAGTGAGCATATGCCGCTCATCGGTCATCATCTAGTTAGTAGTTGTTTCCTTTTTCTTCGCTTTTAAATACTGAGTGTGACTAGAGCCAAGAGTCTAGGGACCTGTAGTTTAATAATTTACTAGATTTTGATTCCTAATTTGTATTGAATGAATGCAAATCTCCACTCAATAAAATAGAACTATACTATATTTTATATTCAACTTGGTTTTACTATCAAATCGATAAACTCATTGATTATATATAATTCGATTTAGATTTGATTAAACAAAAATGTTTAAATCTAATAAACCCAATCTCAAAGTGTCAATGTCCCGCAACCCAATACTGGGTGACATGATAAATATTACTTCCTCTATTATTTTAATATTGTATATAAAAGTTGTTTGATATTTTTTAACTGTGATTCTAAGGGATAATACAAACAGAATAGTGATTATTGAGTTAATATAAAGCACAAAGTTAGATTTGGAATATTAGTAGTCAGAAAGTAAAGAATACAGACGAGTATTAATTCATTTGATCAAATAATATAGAATGATCCGCACATATAAGTTGAAATAAAATTGAAAATAATTAGAGATTAATCGATGATTAATTATATACTCCTGATTTAATTATATTTCAATTTAAAATTATAAAATAAATTAAATATCATAGTCAAAATATTAATAATTTATAGACTTTCAATGTTTATTTGAAATGCAGAATTTCCGTTAAACCTTATGAGAACGTGGATAAAATTACTTTCACACCTCTTGAAATTGTTTGAATTTCGTTAGTGTATGCAAGTGTCTACAATGATTTAAATTTAGTGGCTGTGGGGTTGGTTTAAACATTACAAATCACACTGTTCATGTTTCTATATAGTTGCGTTGACTTCTAGTTTACCCAAACCACATTCCCATAATGCTTGATTAATTCGTATTCTCACCCTCTGGAGTTGGACTTATTGAAAAACAATTTTATTGTAATTGTATTTACAATACCAAACTAAAATTTGACGTTAGACAAAAGTATATATAGTATTTGCTTTTTCTCCTAAACACGTTGTTAACTAATTTCATAATAATGAAATCATCAAATCAAGACTCCCAAACCGATAATTCTAACATAATCCTCTTTATAATAAGAAGAAAACAATTTCAAAACATATATTTACAATATTGCTAACATTCTATTATTTAACAAGTTGTCATTCCAATGTTTGGTCAACCATGGCCTTTGGGATCCTCCGAAGGATTCATACCCAATTATTTAATTCGATACTCTTCTTCATTATTCAATCAAGCGGTTTTTAAAATAAATAAATTGTTAAATAACAATAACTATACAACTGATTCAACCAATAAAAATCATATTACATAATACAAATGGTTAAAACATCAATTTATATTTAATTTTTACATAGAAACCTGAAAACATCACTTAAAATGAAACAAAAAAAATTTCTTAAAATTCCACCTAAAGTGATATGGAGGGAGTATATTTTTCAATATGTGTAAAAATTTTGAAACTTGCATTTTTCTAAGACAGGGAGATGAAAATGTAGTAGTGTTCATGCTAATTAATCCTCTTGAATGGCCTAATCAACGCTGTGGGAAAATCTCTGGTTGGGGCACAACTATCACGTGCTAATAAACTGGGCCCTAAGACCATCTCCATCAGGGGTTCTTAGGAAGGGGTTCTTAGCGGAATTTAAGAACCGGTTCTTAAATCCCGTTAAGAACCCCTCCCTAAGAACCCCTCAATGGACATGCTCTAAGACCATGATTAACCATGGGTTCTTAGGTGGGGTTCTTAGCGTAATTTAAGAACCGGTTCTTCACTTTAACAAAAAAAAAGTTAAGAACCGGTTCTTCACTTTAACAAAGAAAAAGTTAAGAACCGGTTCTTAAATAAGACATTTAAGAACCGGTTCTTAACTTTTTCTTTGTTAAATTAAGAACCGGTTCTTAAATTACGTTAAGAACCCCACCCTAAGAACCCAGAGTTAATCATGCTCTAACATATACCTATAGGCAAAGCCACCTGCTCCTAGAAATAATGATCCATCCATTTTCATCTTTATTTTCCAGTTTCGAATTTAGGATTATCTTAAAATGTTTTTTTATTAATTTCTTCTTTTCCAGGTGATGTAGTTATCAACTTAGTTCAAGAGAAGATAATAACTTTTGGGATCACCACTCGTTCTCCTTTTCTTTTTGGATCGGACTCCTCGTTGTCACTTGTCACCTCTGTCTGGGCATCCGCAATCTTTGGATGTGTATGTACAAAATAATGGACTGGAGGGGGGTATTTACGTAAATATATAGCAATATAAACACTTAAAAAGTGCTTATTAACATAATTTTTTGTAAAAATTAATAGAAATTAATAGAAGTCTAATACTCCCTCAGTTTCATATTAATTGTCGTTTTAAGTTTATGCACACAGATTAATAAAACATTTAATTTTACATATTTTCAAAATAAAAACACTATTACCAATACATCTAACCATATATCTATCAATAGAAAAATAGAGTAGAGAATATTACCAATAAATTTTACATTGAAAATCAAAAACGACATTTATTTTGAAACAAAAATTCTATCCCATAACGACAAGTAATTTGAAATGGAAGGAGTAGTTAAATAAAAGTAAAACTGAATATTTAACTATTTTTTAATTGATGTGAAAAAATCTAGAACGATATTTAATATGAAACATATGGAATATATGTTTTTTTATGAAAGTAATAATAATCTAGCAACGTTTTTTTTTTGGTTTGCATTTTTTTTTTTTGAACCAAGTTTGCATTATGTGTTTAAAAAAAAAAATCACAAGCCAAGCTGACTTAGAAGCACAGCTGAAAAAAAAACCAAGTTTGCATTTTTATTCTCCCTATTTTGAAGAAACATAATAATGGCTCATGATGGTGGGTAAACTTGATATGCTTGATGCCACTGAGGCACTGAAAAAATGACCAATGCCTTTTAACGTAAAAAGTTCATAACCACAGTTCCAAAGTCAGAGGAAATGGTAATATTTGGCTTCGGTCTCGGTCACACACACACACACGCAATTTCTCTTTCTACGTGTGTATATATTTACTACTTCTACATGACATTTCTCTCCCCAATCAAACAACACTCATCAGAGTCATGTGTCCCTTTTTACTTCAGTTTTATATTTCATGTATAAATAAATCTAAACCAAAAAACTAAATTTTCAGCTTGGGAAATTTTCCAGTATAAATAGAGGCATCGAGACTCCAAAGATGAATACGTTTAATATCATAAAAGAAACCAAAAGCTCTAAAACAAAACAGCCTTTTTCAGAACTTAGCTTTTATTGACCAAACAACCTTTGTCCCCATAAGAAAACTGCATAAAACTCTTTCGTCCATCTTCGAGATATGTCTCTTCCTGAAACAAAATCTCAAACCCTTTTAGATGCTTGGGACTTCCAAGGCCTCCCTGCTGATCGCTCTAAAACCGGTGGATGGGCTAGCTCCGCCATGATTCTCTGTAAGTATATATAATAACATACAATTAAAGTTCTACAAGAAAAACTATCACTGGTATATATGTAGAAGAAGAAAAATATTTTATGCCGTTTAATACGTTACTAGATGATATTTGAAGGTATTGAGGCGGTAGAGAGGCTGACGACTTTAGGTATCGGCGTTAATTTGGTGACTTATTTGACGGGAACTATGCATTTAGGCAATGCAACAGCGGCTAACACCGTCACCAACTTCCTCGGAACTTCATTCATGCTTTGTCTCCTCGGTGGCTTCATAGCCGACACCTTTCTCGGAAGGTTTGTGTATAAATAATTATCAAATTGTTTTTTTTTCTCATGTGCTCATGTTAAGTAAATTAATTTTGTTTCATATAGGTACCTAACGATTGCTGTATTCGCCGCAATCCAAGCCACGGTAAGGACTTTAGAAGTCCCTTTAGTCTTACCCAAAGTTATAGCCAAGAAAATGAAGAAATTATAAATATTGACTACTCTAATAAATATATGAAAAGAGTAAACGGCTAAGTATTTATTTTTGTTTAATTTTCCAAATATATATATACTTATGTTATGACTATGATTATTAGGGTGTTTCGATCTTAACCCTCTCAACTATTATACCGGGACTTAGACCACCAAGATGCAATCCAACGACGTCGGTTCATTGCGTACAAGCCAGTGGAATACAACTGACGGTTCTGTACTTAGCCTTATACCTCACGGCCCTAGGTACAGGAGGCGTGAAGGCAAGTGTCTCCGGTTTTGGGTCAGATCAATTCGATGAGACCGAACCGAAAGAACAGTCACAAATGATATATTTCTTCAACCGCTTCTTCTTTTGTATAAACGTTGGCTCTCTTTTAGCTGTGACGGTCCTTGTCTACATACAAGACGATGTTGGACGCAAATGGGGATATGGACTTTGCACATTTGCAATAGTACTTGCTCTAAGCATTTTCTTGGCCGGAACAAATCGCTACCGTTTCAAAAAGTTGATCGGTAGCCCGATGACTCAAGTTGCGGCGGTTATTGTGGCGGCGTGGAGGAATAGACGGCTTGATTTGCCGTCGGACCCATCATATCTATACGACTTGGACGATGTTATCGCGGCTGAAGGTTCGATGAAGAGTAAACAAAAGCTGCCGCATACCAAACAATTCCGGTATGATTTCTATTGTCTATTTAGCTGCTTTGTTTTCATTAATTTAAAACATTTTACTCAAACAAACAAATCCCACCTATGGTTCCTTGAGGTTAAATTATTTTTAAGATTCAAATTTGACAGTTTCTATATTTTATTAAAAAGGTTAATCTCAAATAATTGAGTGTGGGTTAACTGAATGTGATAGTATAGACTTGAGAAATGTGAAACTAAAAGTGGGTCTGTGTGGGTGAGAAATAACTCAAAAAGCTCGTGTCCTTTAGCTAAAGGGAGACCACAACTATTTTCATTATATGCCTACTTGGCATTAGAATCCAATTAAAAAGGCATGAATAGTTTCCTTTGTCTCTTGTTGCGAGGAAAATGAAAATTTACCATTGAAATATTACTATTCGACCATACAACGAAACTGGTCCATGCCAGAACATAGATTATATAGCTAACTACAATATTTTGGATTATTTTCTTAGAATTGTGTAAATGGGTAAGAAAATAAGAAAAGTTACTCATGAAGATTTGATAAAAATGAAGAAAGAAACATAGGGATATATGCACACTGGGTAATATTCTCCATCGTTACTTTTTACCTCTAAATGAAAAACATTGAAATTTCACATCATATGTTCAATTTTTTGGTTATAAAAATGGGAATGACAGAAATCGTTCTATTGACTAAAATTTTAAGATTAAAAACATGTATCTAAAATATTATGAATTTGGTTTTTGTTGGAAGAGATTTTATCTCAAAGAAGTTAATTTAAAATTGTTTGGATCTCGTGAGAATATACACGTTTTCTACAACCTATAGACATTTAAAAAAATAGCTTACGTCCCAATCTGTGGTGAAACTAAAAGTAATTATCATATTTCATTTTTATTTTATTAGTGTATATTTTATGACGGATTCGCTTGCTTTAAACCTTTAAGACCATGATTAACCCTCGGTTTTTAAGTGGGGTTCTTAGCGTAATTTAAGAACCGATTCTTAATTTTAACAAAGAAAAAATTAAAAACCGGTTTTTAAATTACGCTAAGAATCTCACTTAAGAACCCGGGGTTAATCATGCTCTAATATATATAACCTGACTCGTGATTCTTCCCCTAAGTACAGTTTCTTTCTCTCTTTTTTTCCGCCAACCAAGTACAGTATATTTTCATTTTTCTTTTTGTTTGCCAACCAAGTACAGTATCTTTTACGCATCGATCCCTATGCATGCCTAGATAGACACACAAGAATCCAAAGGAATCAAGTTACTTTTAATCGCAGATAACTGTATAGTATCTTTATATCATCTTTCCATTAAATTTCTCCTTCACATTTCGTGTCGCAACAACTCTGGATAACTGTGAAAAATATTTGTAAATTTTGATTCAATTAATTATTCATTTTTATTTAGATCAGAATTTCTTCAAATCAAAACAAATATTAATATGTAATATCCATAAAAATAAAATGAATCATAAATATTAATATTTTATGGAACAGATATCCAGTCCATTATATATATTTATATACATATATTTAAATAATTATATATAGCTTATATAAATATTATATTTTATATAAATTTTACAATATTTTTATTTATTAATTCATTATATTAGTTATTATAATTTTAAAACTAAACATTTTTATTTGTTTAATAAAATATTATTATTTACTATTATATTTTTAATTTTATTTATTTTTAATTTTTATTTTATTTGTACGAATCGAATCTGATATCCACTAAAACAGTCTAAAATTTTCAGATATTCAGACAAATTGAATAAGATCACGAATATCTTTAAAAACTTGGATATTTGATCTATATTGATCCTTATCTCTACTACTTTACACCTTCACCGGGCTAGACCCAAAGTAGAGTTTCGAACCCTACCGTCACGTGCTTTGTGTGCTCTTTGCTTCATCAATTTGTCCATTGTTGGGCGATTATGTATGTACTGATGTGCATATCAGATTGTGTGAAGGGCTATATCCCGAAAATATGATATGTTAACAAGAAGTCAAGAACACACAAAATAAATAAATAAAAATAACAATCAATGAAATCTCACTACGGACATTTTTAGTATAGTATCGATTTCGCTATCGAAAGATCTTTTGTAACAACAGAGACCTGTCTTTTTTTTGTCATCCAATAGAGACCTGTCATTAATCCAAAATTCATTTTTCTCCATAGAAATCTAATATGAATCTAACTATTCCTTATATCATTTTTGATACCCACAGTTCGTTAGACAAGGCGGCGATAAAGGACCAAGAAGCGGCGATGACCCAAAACATATTCAACAAATGGACACTTTCAACACTAACCGATGTTGAGGAAGTGAAACAAATCGTTCGTATGTTACCAATTTGGGCAACATGCATCCTCTTTTGGACCGTCCATGCACAATTAACGACATTATCAGTCGCACAATCCGAGACAATGGACCGTCACATTGGGACCTTTGAGATCCCTCCAGCCTCAATGGCTGTCTTCTACGTTGGTGGCCTCCTCCTAACGACCGCCCTCTACGACCGTGTAGCCATTCGTCTATGCAAAAAGCTATTCAACTACCCTCAAGGTCTAAGACCGCTTCAACGCATTGGTTTAGGTCTCTTATTCGCAGCCATGGGTATGGCCGTAGCTGCTTTGGTAGAGATCAAACGTCTTAGGACAGCACATTCTCACGGTCCAACAGTTAAAACGCTTCCTCTAGGGTTTTATCTACTCATCCCACAGTACCTTATTGTTGGTATCGGTGAGGCATTGATATACACAGGACAGTTGGATTTTTTCTTGAGAGAGTGTCCTAAAGGTATGAAAACTATGAGCACGGGGCTATTGTTGAGCACATTGGCGTTAGGGTTTTTCTTCAGCTCTGTTCTCGTGACTATTGTTGAGAAATTCACCGATAAAGCTCATCCGTGGATCGCTGATGATCTCAACAAGGGTCGTCTATACAATTTCTATTGGCTTGTGGCCGTTATTGTTACTTTGAACTTCTTTATTTTCCTCGTTTTCTCCAAGTGGTACGTTTACAAGGACAAAAGACTAGCTGAGCTTGGGATTGAGTTAGAAGATGAGCCAGATATTCCCATGGGTCATGCATGATGATGATGATGATGAACAATGTATTATTGTCGATATGTATGAATTTGATTTCGAGTTTTGTGGTATATTTTATGATATTTTTATTCAGTTAATTACTATTATATACTACTAAATAAACATAATTAAACTAATTACAGAAGATAATAGAGTTATAATGGCAAGAATGATTTTAGAAATTGAGATAAAAGATCATTATTTGAATGCTTATTCTAAATATTTTAAGTAAGACAAATAACACTGCGACTATCTTTTCGCCAAATTATTGATTGAATTTTTTTGTGAATTAGCTTGATGAACCTAAAAGATAAACCCTTCATGCATTTGTCCCAAAATTATAGAAGATGAGCTAAATGTATGGAGCTTTGTTTTTGCGATTTCCAAATATGCTTGCGATACAAAAAATAGCAAGGAATGTTCTGTGCACGTTTGTTTGTCTAACAGTTGTCTCCCAGCTCTTATCTAGTTGCAGATATAAATTATAACTTAATACTTTTTCTGTTTTTCAATAGATGAAGTTTTGGAAATGTTTTGTTTATTTCAAATTAGATAATGTTTTCAAATTCTAGTGCAAAATGTATTAATTTTATGTGTTACATGATTTTCATTTTATAATTTTTAGTTACGGAAGAAAATATACGTAATTTTTAATGAGATTATAATATGTAATCTCTTTTGTTTAAGAATGTAAATGGTTTTTCAAGTTACTTAAGAAAATGTACGTTTATTTGATGATCTTTATATGTAATTTAAAATTATGATACTTTTATTTCTTCAGGTCAATTTATTTGATGATCTTTTTGACAATAGATTTTCTATTCTTATCCATGCGTCAGACAATATATAGCTGGACCCAAATTCACATTATACGTACCAAAACAATATCAACTAGGCCACAGTATATTCCAATATATTGACAACCATCTTAAAGAAGAACATATATATAGGAAAATATCCTAGAAAGATATATTATAGTATTGCAACATAGTATGATTTACTGTAATGATTGTCCAAGAGCAATAATGTTGAAGTGAGACTTATTTGGATCTGGAACTTACATGAGCCAATCACAGACAGGTAATCATGAACTTTTGGTCTAAAGAAGACATGAGAAGAGAGTGGGATAGGGGGGAAAGATGAAACTAACTATTTTCTTTGTCATGAATTCAATTATTGTCGTATAGATTCGTCCACATTCCTCTTTGGAATATATTCATGTTCATTACATTAATTTATTTCCAGTTGTCCCAAAAAGCAATAGTAATAAAAACATATATACAAAAATTCTCAATAATGTAAACTGAAGCGGAAAAGGAAGGAAAATCTATTTGTACTTGGTTCTCCGGTATAAATATATATATTCTGCAAGTATATTTGTGAACGGGTATAATTTTTTGAGAGAAAATATATGTTATATTTGTGGACGAACAAAATTGTAGGGCTCACTACATAAAATAAGAAAGGAACTGAATTAATGTTTTAAAAAAAAACAAAATTCATGTAAATATATTGTATAATTTTTATAACATTAGTTAAACCATAGTCGAAAAAGTCTATAACGACAACTTGGAGATGTAGTGATAATAAATTAGAGGCCTCTTCAGTAAATGGGCCACAGCCCATAAATCATCAGTTTTAATGTTGGGTTTACGAACTATATTCTCCAACACAGAACACATTTCAGTTTCTCCTTAACAAACAACGTAAGTAACATTTTGAAAGAGAATGAGAAACAGAATGTCATCAGCTCATTAGCTTTCTCCTCTTATCAATAATCAATGTCATAAGTCAAATAAGAAAAAAAAAAAAAAAATTGAACATAAGACTGTTACAAGATTACACAATGAAGCAATCTGAAACCCAATGAAGTTAACATCATAAAACTCATTCATGTTTTCGCCTTCTTTTACCAACGTACCTCTGTGACACTGCACGTTTGTTTTTCTGGTTTGCTCCGAGTTTGACATCTTTCGACTTCCCTTGCATCTTCTTGTACTCTCTTGATCTCAAAACCGCTTCCAAGATGTTAATGTCTTCACGGATCTCATGCCTAGATAGCGACGTTAAGTTGGGAAGTATCTCCTTCTGAAAGTGCTTCATTCTCCTCCCTCTTCTCAGCTTAAGTCCCATCTCTTTGTTGCTGCTATCTCTTGTGATGTTGTTGAGCTCATCCATAGCCATTGATGACACACAAAACTCTCTTTCCGTGTTGGTTTCTCTTATACCTAACGTGTGTAGCTCATATGAGTCGCAGGAACAGCATTCCAAGTCTTGACCCTGAGATAAGCTGTTGGTTCTCGACACAGGTTTTGATTCCAAGTCTTGGTTTTGATATGAAACCGTTGATATGTGGACTAATGACTCAGCTGCCATTTGAACAACTTCAGAGACCTCTTCCTCCTCGTTACAACGTTCGTTCTCTGGTAAGACAGGAAACTCAAGCCTGGTACGGCAAGAAGGATCCAATGCTCGAGGAGAGGAACCGCTTCTTAAGTTGTTTTCAGTGGTGCAGCAAGAAGTATCTGAAGCAGGAGATGCAGTACCGTCTTTTTCATGGACGTTTTGGGATTTAGGAGAGCAATGCGGCGTAGGATCATCATCTACACCACTCTTCTCGCAGCTAGTTTCTGTCTCTTCGATGTAAGGACAGTTCAGATCTTGTAAGAAACAGTAACGAGGCTCTGAAACCAACTCATCAGCAGCAGGGAATCTATTAAGATCCAGTAAACCTGACTCCACATCACTTGATTGATGAGCCAAGAGTGTTGGTTTTGTTTCAGGAGTTGTCACAGTAACATAGCTAATAGAATCTTCATCCTCTGCTGTAGGAAGTTGTTCAAGATCAATAACAATTTTTGGGTTTCTCTTGCCACTCCTTGTGGCTAATGCTTCTTTCTCATCAAAGTTATTACAAGCGTAGTGATCTGCAGGAAGCCGAAGATCGATATCTTGTATCCTCATATATCCATTGCTGAGAATGGAGCTCTCGCTTTTCACCGGATACACCTGAAAATGAAAAAAAAAATCTCATCAAACACTGTTGTCAGGTACTTTGGACAAGACTAAGAATCTGAGTAAAAGCTACCTGTCTCCCAAAGAGAGTGACCGTACTGGTTGGATTCTGGTTAAAAGTCTCTTTATATGATACAACATGTTTCTTTGACAACACTTCTTCTTTAGACAAACCGAAGAAATACATGGCGCCTCTCACTCTTTTGATTATGTGTCCCCCTCCCTGAGAACAACATTGACATTCCCAACACATAACAAAAATGACTGTTTTGTATTACGAAACAAGAGATTAAAACCAATGAAGGTAATAACAACAACATCAATGTACACATAACCAATTAAATCAAATGGAAACACATACAAGTTTTTCTGTTTTTCCTATGTAGAATTTGAAAAAAGGTTTTAAATATTTAAAAACCTCTGCTAAACCCTCTCATAATATTAGTTCCATTGATGGAGACTAAATCTATATTGATCATTCCACAAACGCAACACACAGCTAAGAGCTTCCATATACGGCGGCTTTACAAGAGTATATTATATATATACTTATATAGTTTCAGAGTATTAATCTAAAACATGCAAAACAAGTAAATGCAAGATTCCATAAACGATTATTCAGAAAGAGAAACAATATGTAGCAGAGGTTCGTAATACACAATAACATAGATATATATATTTTCCTAAACCAGAATTCAACAGTAAAGAGCTATAAGGGGAAAAGGAAAAGCATCAAACTTTATCAAGACCAAACAAAAAACATAGTATTATTACTACTTGGACTTTAGATTAAGAAAAAAAGTATCAAATATTAAAATAAAAGAATTACCCGTTAAGAAAAAAAGAAGCTTGAAGCTTGGAAATGGTCAGAGAGAAGAACAGATCTGGGAGACAGGGAATGAAAAAGAGACCAGAAAAAATATCTATCAAGAAGAAATGAGATCCATGAGTCAGATTCTAATGGTTCTTGTCTCCATCAGTTTAGATAGGTACATATAGATAGATATACACACATATATAACGTGTATCTGTAACTATCACATAAATTTTACAAAAATAAATAATCGAATCATGAGGACCGAAAGAGAGAGAGAGATAGAGGGGAGACTCTCTCAAAATCTCAGAGGGAGAGATAAAAAGTGGTTAGTGTGCAACAATGAGAGGAGCTATCTTTTTCTGCGTTTTATATTTATTTTACTCTCTTTTTTTTGGTTTGGTTATTATTGAGAAAGATTTTAAAAGCATCCAACGAGAATATATATTTATTGATTAACCTAGGATATCCCGGACCTATTAAAAAGCTCAGACTAATCCCCAAAGAAATGTGTAACCATGAATATATCATTTTTCCGAATATTTAAATAGCTCCTAAAATATAGGCCGAACTTGAAACATGTTTGCGCCACAGACCTCGTCTCCTTATCATTCAACCACAATCACTCGATCATCCAACGAAAAATATTTCATTTTTGTTTTAGTAATATTATTTAATAATTAAATTAAATTATAAAATTAAATAATAAAACCACTAGAGTTATTCTTAATTTTTTTAAAAAAATATTTCATTTAAATATAATGATTATGTGAGATGCTCCGTTAATAATGGTTTTAAAGTGTGTTTAGGATTCGTTGCTTTTTCTCTTCTAATTATGATGGAACGGGGTAACGTTTAGTCATTAAGTGACAACTGACGTAATAGTAGACCCTTTAAAAAAGTATAGAGAGAGAATATGATGGAAATGAAAAAAAGAATTAAAATTATGGAGTTTATGTTGCAGCTGTCGCCTAGGGATAGAGAGAAGTGCGTGGGGTTGAGGAAAGAAGAGGACCAAACATATAGTTTTTGAGACAGTAGAGTAGGCTCACTTTCCCAGTTTCTGCCATCTCTTTTATTGCAAATCCCCCTTCAGTTTATTCATATACTATTTCCAAGTTATTATATTTTGTACGATCTTTTATTTTTTTAGTATTAAAAAAACTTGAATACTAGTATTGTTTAAGGAATTAGGATGGGTCCTTCTCGGTTACATCGTATTTAAGCGTTCTGAACGCTGCGTTCAGCGTACGGGATTGAAGTAGTAACCACCTTGTATGCAAAACGTGACGCTAACGAGCTTCCCAAGAGATACACATCCATTGGCTTGGTGCGTGTCAGGTTGGTTACCTCCGAGCAAATTAGTGCACCACATGTTGAATAGTGGAGATGTGAGAAAGTACAAAGTAGCTACTTGCTACACAATCAGACAGTGTCATAAGTGGGACCATGATCATCTCATTGTTGAGACAGAAGCTGAGTAGTAGTATTGTTCTTTCATGTTAACTCTTAAACCATTTTTTATTGTCTTTTTTTTTTTAATGTTTTATTGTTGCATCTTCTTTTTGACGCCATCTCTTCAACTCACTTTCCACCATGCTCTTTGCAGATTCTGCTGATCTCTGAGCCAAATCCGTTGCTTGCTTCATCTCCTCTATCGCTTTCAGGCTCGCTCCTAACTTATTTATCCCGCTTCGTTTTTTCTTGCGTTGATCTCTTCAAGCTCTTTCCTCTGCTCCTCGTTTCAAATATTCAAACTCTTGTATTGTGATCTTTATCTTCGAATCAGATGATTCGTCATGTTTCTTGCTCTCTTACTTCTGAGATATCAACTATTAGACGACTACAGAAGACCAGCCCAATACATTGTCATGTCAACTGTAGATATTTTTACATAACTAGCCCGATCAAACCCACTAATCTAAAGCCCACTATAACAACACCATAGGCCCAATAAACACCAAATTAACACTACTTTGCCGTAACGCGTTGTATTGCTGGCGTTCAATTGCAAGACATTCTTCAAATTGTAGTAGGTAAATTTAAGAAAATATTATAGTACGAGCATGTCTTACTAAAGCACTTTCCCTCCATAGTCCAGTCTCTTGCTTTAAAATTTGGACCCCTCCAATCTTTTTATACAAATCCGGAAATTTGTTTCCGGTAGCTTGCCAAGAAAATTTTGAAACATTTTTGATATTATCGTGTGGATCAAACAACAAACTCCACTTTATCGAATATACAAATTTATACTTGTTAGAAAAGTATTTGTCGATCTCTTGATAAATATCTGGCTGCCAAATGCAAACTGATAACCTAATGAACATAAAAATTTCATAAAATACTACTTATGACATATATTACCAACTTTTTTTTGTTGTCTGTTTTTAGTAATGGCTAGATGAGTCTAGAATGTCACGAAAATATTTTTGTTTATACGGGTTCGGAAATTATGAATATTGTGACAATTTTAGTTTACAAGTACAATAATTCATTTTAGTTGCAATAGTCCATTTTAGCAAAGCAAAAAGTACAATAATTCAATTATCTATTAAAAACCTATATAGCTTGATTGGTAGATTAAACTTTGGAAACTTGAAGAAAGTTTGATGTGATCAGTGGTAGTGGGTTTCAGTGGTTTGTCCAAAAAGACGAAAGTGTCCATACAGGAAGATAAAGGAGAGACGTCGTTTCCATTTCTTCAAACTACTTTGGTAATTGATTTGTCTGCAACTTGATGGATATTTTTTTCATGCTTGGCGTCTATCAATTTTCAAAGAACACTAATAACGTAGACGATTCATATTTGCCGGCTCTTTCTAGCTTTTACTATTTTTATAATATATACTCACTCTGTTTCATAATAAGTGTCGTTTTAGTTTTTTGCATATAGATTAAGAAAACATTTAATTTTGCATATTTTTTATACAAAAACATCATTATCCATACACCTAATCATATTTCAACCAATAGAAAATTAAACTGGAAAATAAAATCAATAAATTATGCATTGAAATTCTAAAACGACACTTATTTCGTAACGAAAAATTTTCTCTAAAACGACACTCTTTGTGAAACGGAGGGAGTATCATATACGAGAAAAGAAAAAGGGTTTGTAACCTAATTGAATTGTAGATAATGTAAGAAGAAACTGGTTCTCCATTTTCACGAGGAAATAAATCGATCTCTTGCTCGAAATAAATGGATGTATTCGAGTGATGTAATAGTCATATATATAGAGTTTACAAAAATCATAGACGTTGATACTGCTTAGCTCAAATTATTCCTTTATTATCTTTAGTCCAGCCGTAGAATTATAATAGTATTTTTATATAATTTCTTTTGTATTCTTGTTTGTTTATATCTAATCGTTTTTTTTTTTTTGAAGTTATCCAAATCGGACTTTCAAATGATCATCATCAGTCTGAAAATTTTCAAACTTCTGACTAAAGAGATTAGAACCTTAATTTTCTTAATTTTTCATCATACTTATTATATATATGAAATATGTTGGCAGAGAACATAGAAGTAGAACTATAGTTTTCAAAAGACAATTAAACATTAATCGGGTATATTTGCCTGAAAAATATTGTGAGTAAAAAGAGTAGATCCCTTCTGCCAACTGCATGCAATGATATTGGTTAATATGATGTGCATAGTGGTCTGGATAATGAATAGTTATCCACATATGACATATGTATTACTATAGCACGTAACTTTTTTTTTTGTCAAACTATAGCATATAGCACGTAACTTAGGTTATCATTATCTTCGGTTTTTTAACCGGGATTCTTAGTTTCAAATATATTAACTAAAAAATATAAATAAAAAATATCAAATCATGAGTTAAAAATCTCAATTAAAAGATGAGGGATAATAATATCTTTATTCTAAAGAAATACATTATTAATAGAAAAGTTACCTTTTTGAAATGCTATGTTGAATAGTACCTGGACGCAGGTAAGGGTTGGATACATTAGTCTGCACGCACTTCAAAAGAAGTAACCAAAAAGGCTATTTACATTGAATCTTTAAACCCAATTATTACTTCTTTAATTATAAATTCAAGTATTGTGGAAGCAATTTTTATTTTTTTGTGGAAGCAATTTTACATTATATCTCTTATGTCCCATAGATGTGATAACAAGTTTTTTTTTAAAGTATTAATTCTGAGTTACTGCATGTTGGATCGTCTATTGTGATTATATGCGTTGTTCAACGATTATCTGTTATTCTTATCTATTCATCTGTATCAGCTACAAACTGTAGATGAATATATAAGAGTATTACCGGATATCATTTACAATAATTTGCCTACAAATAAACAATTGATAAAAAAGAGAGTATAATCAGCTATATCCAATTCTATCAAACACAATTATGTTATTTAAGACACTAATTTCAAAATGCGACAATGGATCTGACTATAGTACACCACATATAGAATCAGAGAGGATAAATACAGAAAAGAGATATGCTCAGTGATAAATTATGTTTTACTGTTTGGAACTAAAGCAGTTGTAATTCGTAATCCAATCCAGTTAATTCCTCAAAACGGTATATTCTCTTATAGACATGCATGGTACTTGAGCAATGCTACCTAGTTAACTGAATTAAATATTACTCCTTTTATTACTTGTTATTGTTGGAAAAAAATTTCGTTTCAATAAGTATCGTTTTAGAGTTTCAATGCAAAATTCATTGATAAGATTCTTTACTTTATTTTTGTATTAGTTGAAATATAATTAGGTATATAGGTAATTGTGTTTTAATTTTGAAAATATACAAAATTATATGTTTTCTTAATATATATGCATAAACCTATAACAACAAATAATATGAAACATAGAAAATATTATTTTTTGCTAAAAGATAAACTGAATTCAATATTCATACAAGAGATTATATAAGAATTGTCTACCACTGAACTGACACGTCATCATTTATGGTACATATTTTCCTCGTTTATAAATTACTCATCGTTATACTTGAAACACACCATCACCTTTCTCTTCTTCGTTATTATCACAATCTCTTCCTCTTTTATTAGATCGCAATACTTCACTACAGCCAAAACATGGCACAGAGTAATCGTGATCCAACCACCTCTCGCCACGTGGCGGTAATTGGAGCCGGAGCCGCCGGGCTCGTGGCTGCTCGCGAGCTACGTCGTGAAGGCCACTCAGTGGTCGTGTTAGAGCGCGGGAGCCAGATTGGAGGCGTGTGGGCTTACACCTCTCAAGTGGAACCTGACCCGCTAAGCCTCGACCCAACCCGACCCGTGGTCCACTCGAGCCTTTACAAATCCCTACGCACAAACATACCCCGAGAGTGCATGGGTTTCACCGACTTCCCTTTTGCGACCCGACCACACGACGGGTCGAGGGATCCGAGAAGACATCCGGGTCACAGTGAGGTTCTTGCTTACCTTCGAGACTTTGCTAAGGAATTCGATATAGAGGAGATGATAAGGTTCGAAACGGAGGTTGTTAGGGCGGAACAGGATAATACGAGCGGGAAGTGGAGGGTTAAGTCTAGAAGCTCCGATGGTGTTGCTGACGAGATATACGATGCTGTCGTGGTTTGTAACGGACACTATACAGAGCCACGTCATGCTCATATCACTGGTAAATAACTCGTGTCCTGAGCTGTGTTGTGTTTTTCATTTGTTCTTTTCTTCTTCTTTATTTTATTTGCATAGTTTCTGTATACCACATCGCAAATTATGATAGGTTACAATTACATCCCGTTTTTTAATAGTAAAACAAAATAGTAAGCAATTTTCTAAAATATTATTTTTTCAAGTTTTTGTTACAAAAATAGATATTAATAAAAAATAGATATTAATAAAAAATAATTTCCCAATTATGTATTTGTTACTAAGTTTAAAAAAGACAGTAAGTATAGAGAATTATGTTTCAAAACTAATGTATAAAAACTAATTCTAATTAAAAAATATGTACGTCAATATAAGCAGTTTAGTTTTCTTACTCAGTTTTCATTGATTATACTAATTTAACCTTCAGAATCTTGTTCCTGATCTTATCAGATTTTGGTTTGGTTATAGTCTGATTTCAATTCGACTCGACTCAAAGCGAATGTTGCTTGCAAAATTTGTCAGTAACTTAAAAGCAGAGTTTTTATTGTGAATAATATAAATAGAGTTTTATTTAGGGATGAAATATTCAAACTAGGCTTTCCTTTTTTTTTTTTTTTTTCAGGCATAGATTCATGGCCAGGCAAGCAAATTCATAGCCACAATTACCGTGTTCCTGATCCATTCAAAGATCAGGTACTTGCACAAGGATCTCATCACTATACTCAGTCTCAAGTTATCTTTCTCCTGGCTCAGCTCTTGTATCGTTTTCTTTTTGGCTTCCCTTGCAGATAGTAATAGTGATCGGAAGCTCAGCGAGTGGGGTTGATATATGCAGAGATATAGCAAAAGTCGCTAAGGAAGTCCACGTCTCATCTAGATCTACTTCACCGGAGACCTACGAGATGCTTCCCGGTTACGACAATCTATGGCTTCACTCATTGGTACTAATTAACCGTCCAATGAATGATGCTGATTTTTTTTTTAATTATTATTCAACTAGTCTATAAGATTATTATCTGATCCCTCGCTACGTCCATTATAGATTGAAACTGCCAACGAAGACGGTTCAGTGGTTTTCCAAAATGGAAAAACGGTTTACGCTGATACCATTATGCATTGTACCGGGTAAGATATCATACACCTGGTGGCTAAATTCTCCAAGAGTTTTCATTAACCTTTTAGAAAATTTGTTATGTTCAGGTACAAGTATTACTTCCCGTTTCTTGACACAAAAGGCAAAGTGACAGTCGATGATAATCGTGTTGGACCCTTGTATAAGCATGTATTTCCTCCGGCTCTTGCTCCCGGCCTGTCTTTCATCGGCTTACCATGGCAGGTTAATAATAATTTTTAATAATGTTTTTTTTTTTTTTTTGTGTGAATATCTTCGTTGCTTTTGCAAATTCTCATTTTTTTCTCGGTTTAACTTGGTGTCTAGATCACTCCCTTTCCGATGTTTGAGCTACAAAGCAAGTGGGTCGCAGCGGTTTTATCTCGAAGAGTATCTCTCCCATCGCAAGATGAGATGATGGAAGACACCAAGGCTTTTTACGATAAGCTCGAAGCTTCGGGTATTCCCAAACGATATACACATTTGATGCCAGATGACTCCCAGGTACGTACAACTTTCTAATAACCACTACATTCTGAAAATATTATCTATTAGATAAAATGGTCGTGACTAAACATTCCTTTGGTGAAACTCTTTTGTCGCAGTTTGAGTACGATAACTGGCTTGCGGATCAATGTGACTATCCACGGATAGAGAAATGGAGAGAAGAGATGTTTTACATTGGGTTCAAGAGAATTTATGCACAGTCCGCTACATACAGGGATAATTGGGACGATGATCACCTCATCGCAGAGGCATACGATGATTTTGTTAAATTTATGTCAAGCTATCCAGAACTTTTGCCGTTGCTGAAAACCTAGAATTAAAAATATGACTTGGAAGCTGTGTTATATGAATAAGTTGCGTGTGTATGTTTTGTAAGTGTGTGGGTTGTGGCTACTATGTTTCCAAAATGTGATTAGGTAGAGCAACATTATCGGACAACATCTCCAAATAAGTATATGTCTATCTTTTATATTAATATTATTATATTATAGTTTTGTTGAAAAGTTAATTTTATTTCATTTATTTAACTTAAACGTTTGTCTTGAGACGTTTCTAAAAACATGAGATACTCCCAACTTTTTTTTGGTAGTCCCCGATATTAATGAGATACCTGTCTTGAGCTGCTCTAATGCCATATTTATTGAAAGATTGTTAAGGTGGAGTTCTTAGCGTAATTTAAAATTCGGTTTTTAATTTTATCTAAGAAAAGTTAAAAACTAGTTATTATTTAAGAATTAGTTCTTAACTTTTCTTAGTTAAAATTAAAAATCAGTTCTTAAATTACGCTAAGACTCCATTCTAAGAATTTTCAATAAACATGCTTTAGACAATCATTATCTCCGGATTCTTAATAGGGGTTCTTATATTCAGATAAAAGACAATTCTTAGTTTTTCGTAGCTTTCTTAGTTTTTAATTAAGAAAAATTAAGAACTGTCTCTTAAACAAGAGATAAAGAGCCGTCTTTTAGCCAAAACGTGTAAAAAAATAAAAAAATAAATATCAAATCATGAATTAAAAACTTCAGTTAAAAGACCGAGGATAATCATGCTTTTAATAGCCTAATAAGAACGGTGACTATTTCACCAAAAAAAGAATGTGGGACTATGTGATAATAATGTATATTGGGGACTACATATAGAAAAATATATATGGATGGAGTTCAGAAATGTGGTGATAGTACAGGGAGCCTTTATGAAACTCTGCCTTCCAGGAGGAAAAAGCGAGTTTGTCACTGCATGATTGCGCACTCATCACTCATGACGTCAGTTACCACTACAATTATGGACCCACTAAATCTACTTTTTCCCAATAATTCAATGGCTATATATTTCAGTGCTATACTTTAGCTTTATAAAAAATCTAATTGAAAAAACAAACGTGTTTTCTAAGGAAGAGAAGAAATGGGCTGGAGGAGGCCCACAACTTATATTTTTAGTGTGGTGGGTTAGCCCATTGTTGATTTTGTTGTTAGGAACACAAACCCTCTGTTTCAGCGGGAGTTTTTGGTTTAATAATAGACATGAGTATAATGTCGCGAAAAAAATGGCGGGGCCCATCTTAACCCGAAGATATCAACGGTTGGATTAGTTTACTTCAGTCCGATCAAAGTGAAGCGAAAAAAAAACAATGCCACTCTCTTTGCAATCTCCGCCCTCTGCAGCAACTCTCTCTGCTTCTTCGATCCAAGTTCTCTCTCTTTCTCTGTTTGCTTACTTAATACATTGTTTCTATCTCTGTGTATGTGTTTATCTCATGGATGCGATCTTGATCTGGTCAGAAGGGACGATGGAAGACTGTCGCCGCCGGATTCTCCCTCGGTTCTCCTCCCGCCGTTAACTTTAGTACTATCCGGCGATCGATTCCACGGATTCATGCTTCCGCTAGCTCCTCCTCTTCCTCTCCATCTTCTCCATCTCTCGGAGCTGGTATTGTTATTACATCCTTTCGTGTCTGTCATCAATTTTGATTGATTTCTCTTGAAAGATTGGTTTCTGTCATCCTCGAGATTCTTCTAATGTCTGGAATCACCTGTTCGTTCGAACAACTATGCTAGACAAAGTTGCTATTTTTATTTCTGAAAGTTAATGGCTCTGCTTGCTTTAGTTCTTACCTTCATTATTTTTTATACTTAATTGTTATATGTCGATGTGTTAGTAACAGATGGTGTCTTTGTTCTTGGATGATATGTTGGTTTCCTAAAGTTTTGAACTTTATAGTTTTATGGAATGCTTGTGGATGTTCCATTACAATTGTTTGATGAACTTTTTGTTTTCCAGGTGAGAGCAATGAGCTAGATGCTGTATCAGCTTTTAGTGAGATTGTTCCTGATACTGTCGTTTTCGATGACTTTGAGAGGTAACGTATATCTCTCTCCCTCTACTTCATTACACTTTGGTTACTGGTAATATCATAAAACCAGAGTCAGAGTTTAGCTTCACTTTGTACTAAGTTTTCGTCTGGTTCGATGATACAAGAAAATTAACCCCTTAGGTTTAAGGTTTTGTAACAAAAGTGTCCGTGAAGTTGTTGTTACATAGACCCATAGTCTTTCTAAGCTTTTAGATATTGTAAATTTTCCTTCTTTGGTTTGGCAATAGGATAACTTTTCTGTGGTATACTTTTGAAGTATTGATTCCTTTGTTGTATATAACTGAACTGTAGGTTCCCGCCAACTGCAGCTACTGTTAGCTCTGCTCTCCTCCTTGGCATCTGCGGTCTCCCTGACACAATCTTCCGGGTAAGCATTTTAAACAAATTTTGATATCTAAAGTAAAGATATATAGCATCATGTTCTGACCTTCTCTTTACATCGTATGATTAGAATGCTGTGGACATGGCTTTGGCGGACTCTACCTGTGCGGGGCTTGATACCACTGACTCCAAACTCTCTTGCTTTTTCGACAAGGTTGATTTTCTAACAACTTATCTGTTAGTTTCCCACTGTATCAGCTCAAATCTTTTCACTTTGTCCAATTACTGATGAGAAAAAGGTGCAGGCTATTGTAAACGTAGGTGGAGATCTTGTCAAACTCGTTCCAGGTCGCGTTTCAACCGAAGTGGATGCGCGTCTTGCTTATGACACTAATGCCATTATCCGTAAGGTACTTTCTAACAATGAGAGTATGTCTTTCATACATCTTTATATCTCTATTGACATGTGATGTGTTGTGATGATGTCTCTAGGTTCATGATCTATTAAGACTCTACAATGAAATCGATGTACCTCACGACCGGTTGCTGTTCAAAATCCCTGCAACCTGGCAAGTAAGTGTCTTTGAGCAAACACTTAACAAAGTTAGTATCTTGCTTATCATTGCTCTCATAGGGTATTGAAGCTGCAAAACTACTGGAATCCGAGGGAATTCAAACGCACTTGACATTCGTTTACAGGTACCGTTGAACGTACATATCTACTCTCTAGTTTTTACCACATCTGATTCTTTTCTTAAACACCAATTTAACTTTGCATTTAACAACAGCTTTGCTCAAGCTGCAGCAGCCGCTCAAGCCGGTGCATCTGTCATTCAGATTTTCGTCGGTCGCCTCAGGGTAACATTTTTGTTCAACAGATGCTGAGTAAACTTACAGTTATAAGCTAAAGTTTTAACATATTTAAACTCTTTAGGATTGGGCGCGTAATCATTCAGGAGATACCGAGATTGAAACTGCTGTTAAATCCGGAGAAGATCCAGGTTTGGCCTTGGTCAGAAGATCATATAACTACATTCACAAGTATGGTTACAAGTCCAAGCTAATGGCTGCTGCTGTCAGAAACAAACAAGACTTGTTCAGTCTTCTCGGGTAAACTCAAAACTGAATTATTTAAAAAAACACAGACAAGATCTTGTTTTCATTCTAACTCTAGATGTTATATCCTCAGGGTTGATTATGTGATTGCACCATTAAAGGTGCTGCAATCTCTTAAAGACTCACCAGCCATCCCAGACGATGAAAAATACTCGTTTGTTCGAAAACTTTCTCCTGATACCGCAACACACTACAACTTCACCAACAAAGAGGTTAGTTCTGGTTTCTGAGACCAAACTTCTGGTTAGTTAAACGTTGTGTAATCTTTTTTTTTTTGTTTGGTTCTGGTTTAGCTGATCAAATGGGACCAGCTAAGCTTGGCTTCAGCTATGGGTCCTGCATCAGTGGAGCTTTTATCAGCTGGTGTGGAAGGTTATGCGAACCAAGCGAAACGCGTGGAAGAGTTCTTTGGGAAGATTTGGCCACCTCCAAATGTCTAAAACGAAGCTTTTCTCTTCGTCCCTAAGGATCTTTAAATCAATAAGAGAGAGAGCTAGCTAGACTCCTTGTTACTTAACCTCTTTGTTTGCTTTATCTTTTTTTTTTCATTTTCTTGTTCACTACGGTTCCTGGTCTGAAACTTGACCCACAAGATAAAGAGACCTATGAAGCTGAAATAAAACCAATCGTTATCATGTTGTTTGTTCTGAAACTTTTGGTTCTCAATCGTTTTCTTCCTCTACTAACAATGGAGTAGCTCGATTTCGTTACAATTCGAATTAAGGTCAGTGGAGTGAGAGTGATTGACTGATTGCATTAATCCTTTTCATTTTATTTCTAGAATTATTTGTGTAGCAACAGATAATATATTCTAATTCTAGAGGGAGCCAGAACATGTGGTGTGCCTGCCAGAAACCTATCGGTCATTTTACATGTGGATCTAGTTTTTCCCACATCTAACAATTATACAAGATCTCTGTCTTTTCCAATTTGCTGATTTAACGTGAAAGGATGCAAAACTCTCAATCCCTTCATTCCCACATGCAAATTGGTATGGGGCTAGAAGAGGTTTCACGTGTTATAGTAATTGTTTAATCTTTGTATAAATCGCTGCTGGTTCATTATTTCTCACATGTATCGGCACTTGTTCCTGCAAATTGAGATAATGCATTATATTTGAAAATTTTAAACAAATGTTTCATGTGCTTGACCAAGTGGTTAAGTGTATATTTGAATATTTGATTGCATAATAAGTTTTCCCAATGAAACTAATTTTTTTTTTCTTTCAAGTTAGATTATCTCGTGAATATGTTCGGCCGGTAACTAATAATACGTTTAGCAAAACTTAAGTTCGATATTTCAACCGGCCAAATCATATCAATGGTTCAAAGCTAATTAGCTGGTTTTTTCTGGCTACTAAACTTGTTAAAAATGTGGGTTCGATCTAGTTTTAATAAAACAACGGTTATTTATATTCATATCGGATATATAAAAGTATAACAAACAAATGAATATAACTTCTTTGTTGTCTTATGCAAAACCACAATTTTTAGTTACATAAAGTAGTAGCTGGCCGAAGTCTTTCTACAAATTGTTCTTTATTCGTTATTACTTGCTCACTTTAAGTTTAAGTAGAGACTAAAATAAAATTTTGTTTCTTTTTTTGGGGGGTGGGGGGCGGCGGGGGAATTGGCGACCAAACAAAATAAAAGTTGTAATATCGGTATTACACGAAAGTAAATCTTGCAAAATGGAACTAGAAATTACTAGTTTCGTGTGAAAATGAAAGAAGTTTCATATTTGAATCTTTGATCTCTTAATCTTTTTCCGGTGTATAAATAATACACGCATACTATATATAATATGAAGTTACTTTCGTATTTGAAATGTATTAACCTAAAACCATTAAACTACTATTAATCTTTCTCGAAATGGTTGAATGTTTTGTTTCTTTTCTTCGTTAACGTTTCATATCAATGGATTTGTATAAGTACGTGGAAAATTCAGTGTAAAACTCATATCATTGTCATAGCTAGAGGTAGATACTCGGATACCCATTCAGGTACGGTTTGAATTTCGGGTTCAAAGATTTCAGTCATACTTAGATATTTTAAAAATTTCTGTTCGGATTCGGTTCGAATCTTTGTAAGTTCAGTTTGGGTTGGATAATCTATTTAAATTTTTTTTTTTTTTTAAATTCATTATATACTTTAAATTTATCAAAATCTATAAACAAAATAGTATATTGCACATAAATTTGAATAATATATGTCAAATATCTAAACTTAACATATAAATTAGTTTGGTTTGAATATTGGGATAGACAATCAATAGATATTTAAAGTATTTTTGGTGTTTTGAGTATACTTTAACTATTTTAGATATTTATTTTTGATTATTTATATATATTTTTAAGTATTATAGACAATTTAAAAGTATCTTATATATTTTGGATTATATATTTTGGATGTTTTTAATATACATTAAATCTAAAATAAATAATATATTTAGGTATATATGTCTAGTTCAAATACATTTGGATATTCGAAATATTTCAGTTTGGATCGGTTTTAGTTTTAGTTTTTTAGATACCAAAATTTTAAACTTGTTCGAATATTTTAATTATTTCGATCCAAATTCAATACTATTTTTCGGATCGGATTCAGTTCGGTTATTCTGATTCGGATTTTTTGATCAGCCCTAGTCATACCATTTAATTAACAGATAAGGACGAATAAAATTGTTTTCCTCGTGAAGTCTTTTACTTGTTTACGTTTCATGACTAATTCAGCGTACAATGGCAAAAAAAAAAACTAAAAATAGAAATACAGAAAATAAAAAAATTGAAATTTGTTTCTTTACTAGAAAAACTTTAAACTATAAAATGATTTTTCTAATAAATATTTTAAGACAAGTCATTACTGGAGAGATATTACAATAATAAATATGTAGACCAACCTCTCTACTTTTGACATCTGGACACATTCCAGCGAAGCAGGAAGACATAGATCTATCTTTCTCTTCTCTTGTATGATTATTAGTTTATACTGTATACTTTGTTTATATAAAAGCCATTTGCCTTTTCTCGTGCCATCCAAATCTCAAAAAGACAGAAACTCGAAAACGAGAAAAAAAAACCATGGCGAGCTCTGACGCTCTCTTACCAATCTCCGCCAGAGAAGAAGACCCTTTATTACTCGACGGGTCAAGATCCGACCCGAATGCGGAAACCCATCACCGTAGAAGACCCGTGAAAGGTCTCCTCGCCGTCTCATTTGGGCTTTTCTTTATCGCCTTTTATGTTGCTCTCATCGCCACACGCGACGGATCTAGATCCCACGACGCCAAGATCGAAAGAGATGGAACAGCGACGACAGCGTCACGTGCCCGTCTCGCCGGTGTCTCGGAGAAGAGCAATGATGAGATGTGGAAACTTTCCGGTGAGAGAAATACGGTGGCGTTCTCATGGAACAATAGTATGTTGTCGTGGCAACGAACGGCGTTTCATTTCCAACCTGAACAGAACTGGATGAACGGTACGCTAAAAACTAATTTTAACAGAAAATAATTTATTGATTCTGCCTATTTATTAATTTAAAATAAGAATAAAAGTCTTCTTTCTTTTTCTTACAAATTCAAGGAATATTCATTCTTCCTTTTCATATATATATATATATATTCTTTTCTATTTTTGGCAAAAAGTTATATATTCTTTTCCATAAACTGGGAGATAATTTTGAAACCATCTTCAAGTTTCCAAATTATTCAACTGTGCTTGAATTCATTCAAATCTAGCGAATTTCATTTAGAGCGATATTACTGTCTAATCATATATTCTTGTTATGATTTTAAATTCCAGTTAATAGTAGTAACTAGTCTCTAATTGTGTTCTAATATTTCTCTTGCTTCTTTCTTTTTGTTTCCCTTTATCCAATATGGTGTTGCTCAATGGCAAACTTGGGCTTTTCTTTCTGCAGATCCTAATGGTAAGTTTCACTTTCCTTTATTTCCTGAAATTATCTGTTAAAAATGAATTTCCCTTAGATTTTTCTTAATTTTTGTATAGTTGTAACTTTCTTGATGTAAATTATGAATTATTTATAATAAATAATTGGATGGACAAGAAGTAGTAGATCACAGAACATCATATCACATAATCCACGTTATAGCGAAAGTTTAATGTCAGTACAAAATCTATCTTACTTTACACCCAAAAGAGTAAAAAGTTTACAGAGAAAATCAGAACAGAGTTTACCCTCACAACCAATAGCAAAATTAATATATTTTAGTTTAAATAGATTTTGCCAGTTTGTATCCCACGTGAGATCCACATGCTAGAGATATCGTGCAAATCATTGGTTGCCATAGAAAAGTAATCTTGATTGTATAAATCCGTATGAATGCAAAGTTTGGATCTTGTCTGAAACTGGATAAAGCCAGTGGGGTATATACTAAACTATTCTATATTTCGATTTGATACCTACAACTTTCTCATATACTAATAAAATCCCAGAGTTTCGGAGTTATACTTATTTTGACCCCAATAAAATAAATAAATGTTCTGCATTTTGTTCAGGTCCATTGTTCTACAAAGGATGGTATCATTTCTTCTACCAGTATAACCCAAATGCAGCCGTATGGGCTGACATTGTTTGGGGTCATGCCGTGTCTAAGGACCTAATTCATTGGGTCCATTTGCCCTTAGCCATGGTTGCTGATCAATGGTACGATGCCAATGGTGTATGGACCGGCTCAGCCACATTCCTCGAAGATGGCTCGATCGTCATGCTCTACACCGGTTCTACCGACAAATACGTGCAGGTATGTTTCAGACATGACCATTTTTCCCATAGATGAAGCTCAATGCTCTTGAATAGAGAATCCAATAGGTTATCAAATCTAACAAGTTTAGGTAACATTATCGTTCTGGCTGATGTCTTCCACATGATAATCTTTTATAAATCGTTTAGAATAATAAATGCAATGATTAACGAGAATATAAATGACATATTAATCGGAAAATAAATGAGATTAACTAATTCATAACAAACATTATTTTGGAATATTTTTTATTATTGATGTTAGGCAAATCGTAGAGTTAATGAGTTTATATCGCCAGAATTTTGTTAAGTTAGATATTGAACATGTAGATTAGGTTTTAGTGATTTTTATCAACGCATGATGCTATAACGTAATGTTTGTCAGGTCCAAAACCTTGCCTACCCTGAGGACCTCAACGACCCACTTCTACTAAAATGGGTCAAGTACTCGGGCAACCCGGTTCTTGTACCTCCACCGGGTATTCTCCCCAAGGACTTCCGTGACCCAACAACTGCGTGGAAAACATCAGCTGGAAAATGGCGGATCACTATTGGTTCCAAGATCAACAGAACAGGGATCTCACTCGTGTACGACACAACTGACTTCAAGACTTACGAGAAACTCGACACACTGTTGCACAAAGTTCCAAACACTGGTATGTGGGAGTGTGTTGACTTTTATCCAGTGTCTAAGACCAAGGTCAAAGGGCTCGACACATCGGTTAATGGACCAGATGTGAAGCACATCGTGAAGGCTAGTATGGACGACACTAGGATCGACCATTATGCCATAGGAACATATTTTGATTCGAACGGGACATGGATCCCGGATGATCCTAGTATCGACGTTGGGATTAGTACTAGTTTAAGATATGATTACGGAAAGTTCTATGCTTCAAAGACGTTTTATGATCAGAACAAGGGTAGGAGAATCTTGTGGAGTTGGATTGGTGAATCTGACAGTGAATCTGCTGATGTACAAAAGGGCTGGTCTTCTCTTCAGGTATGTTTTGATACCTTGATGTAACTTGGTGTGAAAGTTAGGTTATTGTTTTGCTATGGTTGCTTGTAATTCAAGGTAGCTAAATTTTTTTTGGTTATACGATGATTAGGGTATTCCAAGAACTGTTGTTCTCGACACAAAGACAGGTAAGAACTTAGTTCAATGGCCAGTGGAAGAAGTAAAATCTCTTAGATTAAGCAGCAAGAAGTTTGATATGGAAGTTGGTCCTGGATCATTGGTACACGTTGATGTTGGTTCTGCGGCTCAGCTCGATATCGAAGCAGAGTTTGAGATCAAGAAGGAATCTCTTGACAAAATCCTCGGAGACGCTTCGGCAGCAGCTGAAGCTGAGGAATTTAGCTGCCAGAAAAGCGGAGGCTCCACCGTTCGTGGTGCTCTAGGACCGTTTGGATTCTCGGTTCTCGCGGATGAGAGTTTGTCGGAGCAAACTCCGGTTTACTTCTATGTGGCTAAGGGAAAAGATTCCAAGCTCAAAACATTCTTCTGCACGGACGCCTCAAGGTATTAGTTTCTTAAAATTATCATAAAGAAATAATGTCTGACTAACCATAATATTATATTATGAAATGTAACATTTTTCTGTAACAGGTCATCTTTTGCAAACGATGTCGTTAAACCGATTTATGGTAGTTCTGTACCGGTTCTGAAAGGGGAGAAATTGACCATGAGAATATTGGTAATCTACTTGAATCAACATAACTTCATATATACTTTTGATACGTAATTTCATTAATACCATACAATATGGAATTTAATTTATGAATATAATGGTTTTAATAGGTGGATCATTCGATAGTAGAAGCATTCGGACAAGGCGGAAGAACATGCATAACGTCAAGGGTATATCCAACCAAAGCCATCTATGGAGCAGCGAAGCTTTTCTTGTTCAACAATGCCATTGATGCGACTATTACGGCATCGTTTAAAGTGTGGCAGATGAACAGTGCTTTTATTCATCCTTACTCTGAGGAGGCTGTTCGTGCTCTCTCCCGCACCTGATTATACACCCACCTCCAGCAAATTATTCTTTCTGTAGATTTACTTGTTATAACTTACAAATATTCGTTTTCTGTTCTTTTTCCAATTTAGTCGTTTAATTATTCTATTGGGGCTTGATTTGATTTGATTTGATTCATCATAAGAAAAAGGGGATACTTGAGAAATTTTTTTCTCACTATCGTTATTAAAATTTTGGTCAAACAAAGTTGTTTTATTTTGGTTAAAAATTATGAATTCCTTCAGAGGAAACTTGAATAAATTGGACCTTCGGACGGGCATAGAGGGTTTGGGAACAGAGTATTTCTGACTCATCTCTCTGTTCTTGGTTTAGCACTTCAGGTTTAATATCTATAATGTCATAAGCTTGGAGAGACAAGCAAGCTCTTAAAACATTGAGCTTCCATGAAATTTTACTTGTGGGGATGATTTGAAACTGATGATGTTTGAAATTGAACATTCTTTCTGTGCTTTCAGGGGACCAGCACGAGTGAAAGACAGAACAGAGAACTTGCATACGCTGCTGTGGTAAAGCAATGACAACACGAATCTGGTATTCGAAAATGTAGTCTCTTGGTTCTAATTGAACCGTATGTCACCGGTTTTTGGAGAGTTATTTCTCTACACAATGTCTAAGAACATAGGTGTAACAATAACCATGTACTTGTACGTTTATAATAGTATTGAATTTGTAATAAAAATAAAGAGACAACACGGAAAGAAGGAGACAGTGTTTCTCAAGACAAAGATTCTAAAAGCCTGCTTAACCGGTGAATATCCCTCCTAGGTTGCCCCCTAGCACGCACTCTCTGGTCAATAGTTTTAAGGTGAATATATTTAAAAATAATTTTTAGCATGAGTCCCAAACAAAAAGAAACTGAGAAAGCACACTGGCACTTTCAAAATAAATAAAAAAGCTGGCTGCCCTAATCAATATCATTTCTCTATGAATTTGAAATGTTGTTTTGCATTATTTTAGGAATTTTGATTAACAAAATTGACCTAACAAATATAATTTCAATCTTGTAAGTATTACACTGTAAACAATTGAATAATGACAAAAAAACAATTGATAAATAATTACTTCAAACTTTGTTAGATTCAAAACCTGTGATGGTCTTGGGATTTGGGGCCTGTGGAGTATAAAGAAAGAAAAAACTAAAAACACACACTAATGATGACACTTCACATGCTTTTGTCTCATATTATGCTACACTTCACATGCTTTTGTCTCATATTATGCTTAGTGTTACTCGGATTTTCTGATATGTACGTACAGCATTGGTGGTTGATTACTATAAATCAAAACAAAAATTAGAATGGGTTGTTAATTTGTTTGTTTAGTCAATGATAATTAGGAATTTTGGATCTATATATCCAAGCTTCCGTGTTTGTCAAACCCAAAGAGCACGCCAAATGATGATGTTCCTTGCACCAAAATAAATGCGGGGTTTCGATCATTTTTTTCATTTTCTCATATTTCTGAAAACATAAATTTAAGAAATAATTTCACATCGATAGATGACAATACTTGTACTTTTCGTTGGAATATCTTGCAGCATAGCGATCTTGAGTGTCTTGTTAATTGATGAAATATCCAATGGAATCTTAGAAACGTACGATGAATATCTTATGGAATGGACAGAATTAAATAATTCGCGTCAAAACATCAATTCTAAAATATAAATACATTAGACTCAAATAAAAATAATATGGAGATTTTGGTTCAAACTGGTCTACAGGTATGAATATTAACTCAGGCATTTTTTAAAAATATTTAATCTCAGATTATACTCCTAATCAATAATAGCGGTGAAAGTAATAAAAAATTATCGAAGTAAATTATAATCTACGGTTTTTTTTTTTTTTTTTTTTGTGCCGACCTTGAAGCGAACACAATAAGTATAAAATTCTTCATGAGAAAAAAGTGAATACCTTTAGTTTCTTTCTTATGACTAGAAGAAACAAAGAAAAGTTTTCCTTCTTTTTCCACGGCATGTCTCTATATAACATAATCTTATTCAAGCCAAGATGTCACTAAACTTGTGTACCTCCTTCAAGCAACATTCTCTTCTCCATCTTCTTTTTCACTATTTATGGTTACACATATCCTTCAAGCTTCCTAGGAGTTATTATCCCCATGAACACAACTCCGGTAAGTGGTCAGACCACATGTATTATTTGAATATATATTCTGAATTTGTTAAATATAATAATTATGACTGGTAGATTGTGTGTATTCTACTGTTGTGCCTGTTTATATATACATAATTCAAGCATAATTGTCTAGAATATGAAATTCAATAATCTTGATTTTTAACTTTAATATGACAAAATAATTTGAAATTTCTCTTTTTATGAGTATATGTGTTTATATTTAACTCGAAGATTATATTAAAAAAAATAAAAATAATAAGGGACAATTGTCTACTTAAAAATATTGGAGTTACATTTAGATTTAGAGTTTATATATGGTTAATCATATCGAGTACAAGTATAAATATGCATCAATACGTCATGTACATATGCATATAACATAAGTTCAATAATAATGTAGTAAGAATCAATCAAAGCAAATATAAATCTGTACTACCATCATCATCATCTTCAATTGATTAGCGTTCGTGTATACGTATATATGCATTTATGTGATAAAGTCTTTTCTTTCTGCTTACTTCCATAGATCAATCTGACAACTCGAAGATGTAGAAGCAGCATATTCTTCTCCCATGTCTGAAACCCTCTTCTGATCTTTTTCTTCATCAACTTGGTACTCCACGTTGCCTATGTCCTTGGCATTGTTCCGTAGAGAAGCAGAAGCTGTGGCGGCCTCCTCGTTGCTGAGCTGAGAAGCAACAAATTTATCGAGAACTCTCCAGTCCGTGACTTGGTCCATGGCTTGCTCCTCGCTATTCATGTATAGAGAGCTGAAACTCTGATTCCCTTGATTCAATTGATCTTCATTTGCGAGATTCGACTGCTGCAAGTTAGCAATATGACTGGAGTTATTATCGTTGTTGCGTGTTCCGTAAGGAAGAGAGTTGCAGTTACTATTATCTTGTTGGATATTAGGGCTTTGATCAAGCTGAGGAAGTTGAATTAATGATAAAGGGGATTCATGTTGTTGTACCAGGTGGTTGTATTGTAGCCCTAGCTCTTGCTTGCATTGCAAGTTAGGGTTATTGAGAGTGTAAGCAGATGCATTGAGGCCATATGGTAACTGCTGTTGGTGCTCGTACTGGTGCTGCTGCTGCTGATGATTGGGGAGGATCCGATGTGGCCCGTTTGTCTCGAGCTCAGAGGCCATAAAAGAGAGGTGATCGCCATACCAATGTGAAGGAGATGAGTCGTAATCTCCCATTCGTCTAATTACTGCAGCCAGTCTCTTCTTGAAAACCCTACACACGACCCATCCTTCTTCCTACAACCAAATCGTATTATGAGAGAGATTATAAGATTTAGCATATATATAAAAAAAATAAAAAATTATGTAAAGGGAAGTTATGTTGTTGGATCAATATAGTACCTGAGGAGTTCCATTTTCATCGGTTTCTAAGCGATATTCGTGCATGATCCAATCAGATTTTTGTCCATTTGGGGCTCTTCCCTTGTAAAAAACAAGTGTTTTCCTCATACCAATAAGACTATGCCTCAAATATATAGCTTTATCTCTTCCAGTGGCTTTCCAAAACCCTACTTTTGTTGCTCTATTGGTTCGAGTCCCTGTGGGATACTTCTTGTCTTTATGGCTAAAGAAGTACCAATCACTCTGCTCTTCATGTCCAATTTTGCACAACTCTATTTTCACAAAGGAATGAAATCAATTTTTTATATAAACTTTCCTTAGGAAATAAAAATAAAGGAATGATCATAGCTATAGAGAATAATGGGATTTGGCAAACCTTGAAGATCCCATGGCTCAATCTTGTAAAGATCAATGTCCTTTATGAAATCGATTTCTATTCTGTTTGATGCAACTTTTTTTCTTAGGTAGTAGTCTACAAGTTCTTCGTCTGTTGGGTGAAATCTAAAACCCGGAGGAACATGAGAAAATGAATTCATCCTTTCGTCTTCGTGAATCGTGATCGATTAGTAACCTGCTTATAAGAAAATAACACCAAACAAAATGAAAACAAAATCATGCAACTAAGAACACAAGATATAATGTTATAGCTAGTACATTTACTACATAATTATGTGATTTGATTATGATTGTGCGTCTATGCTTAGTTTAAAAGAAGATAAATTACATTCAGAACTGACAGAAATACAGTCATACATTTACTTATGACAAGAAATAGTTTTGTTACATTTATATATGATGATCTATGAAGACCAATCACATGGTAAACTATATCTTTCTTCGAAAATGATTAAATTCATTTTTTGTTTACATTCGTGGTACAGAATTGAACTTTCCCGAAAATTATAATGTGAAACAAACCGAACAATTCACAATTGTCATATGATAATAGTTAAAGTGATTAAATTAAATTCATGTTTAACTATTGCTTCATTTGTATAATATCATCTTGGATAGTTAATTGCATGTAAGTATAACCAAAAAGTAAAGTTCAGAAGACGAAGAGGAAAATAAACTGTAAATATTTGATGAGGTTGATTTTCTGGATTGTCGTATAAAATCCTATGAAATTTTCTATTTAACACAACATAAAAACCTACTTAATTAGTTGTTAATTTATTAAATTAATATTTTAGATTTATATGATATTTTGCTTTGCTTGTACCATCAGCAACACTGAGTATGAATATAATGATGATAATCAAGGTGATTGATGAAGATGATGATACAGGATTAAAGATGATTCAAAAGGAAAAACTTTTTACCTAAACAAGAAAAAAACTAGCAAAATTATTTGTGAAGGCAGGTGAGGATTGGAATAAGAATAGAAGGTTGAGAGAGAATTAGGGTTTTACCTGAAGAAACTCTAGATACAAGATGATTCAGCTGAAACCTTTTCAACAGCTTCTAACAAAATTTTATGTTTTCAGCTATTGTATGTTCTTCTTATCAGAAGCTTGAACACTTCCGCAGAAAACTATAGAGAGAGAAAGATCGAAGGATCCCTGAAAGTAGAATGGACAAGATTTGACAGTTCTCCTCGGGAATAGGTTATTTGAAAGAGATATTAGATCCCGAGAGAAAGAAGAAATGATAGAAAGAATGGGAAAAGGAGCAAGAAAGTAAGTTTATATAAAGAAGATCAATGGATGAAGAAAGAAGAAGGAGAGCTCACACAAGCACACAACAAAAGATGACAATCGTGTCCTAGTAATCTATTATATTTACTTTATTTCTCTCTCTTTCCCTATCAATCAAATTTTCTTCTTCCTCTCTGAGTCCTCTTCTAGAGAGAGAGAGAGACTTTATTTGTTGCAAAAGCTTTGGGGGAGATGAGAGAGGAGGATAAAGTAAGATTTAGAGAGAGAGAGAGAGAGGTGGCAACATCCATTACCACCCACCAGCTCTTGATGGATATGCTTGATCATAAATATCAAGGTTCTTTATTTGTTTGTCCTCGCATTAAGCTTGTTTTCTTAATTTGAATTTCACATTTTTGTGTCCAAAATCTTATATCCTTACTAAAAGTAACTTAACTAGTTTTGAACCCGAAGATATATTGCTAGTTTGATTGTATAGGTTTGCGAGAAAATCTTTGTAGATATATTTTTACATGTACATCCAGAAATTTTTAGACATTTTTCTGCTCGATAGATATTAGAGCATGATTATCCAGTTTTTTAATAAAGTTTCTTGCACTGTTTTGGGGTTTCACTAACATGTGGGGTCCGTGAATAGTGTAAGAAACAATTCTAGAAATTATGAAATAAGAACCAATTTTGAAGAATTTCTTGCACTGTTCGCGAGTTCCACTAACACGTGGCGGTTCGCAATTAATGTGTTTTTTAATTTTTTTTAATCAGACAAAAATTCTTTTTAAAGAAATTTTATAAAAGTTTTAGGGATAATCATAGTCTTAGGTACTGTAATTATTCGAACGACACAAAAACATTTAATGCAAAAAGATAGTCATGTTACGTACATATTTTGAAGGTTGATTAGGTCAACTAGTCCCAGTGTTCATCGAAGGATCTCATACAGTTGTTGAGAGGGTTGTCCAAAGGTAACATATAGAGCATACTAACCAATATAAAGTTGCAAGTTATTCACTATTTCATAGAGTTTAGCGCAATCAAATTTTGAAAATACCATTAATTTATTCATATAGTGCATCTATTAGTAATGTAAAATTGACGCAAAAAATTCTATATGGAGTTGTTTCTCTAATTATTTTTGTTGATGGTGAATTATCAAATATATACATATATATATATATATATATATATATTAGATTGCAATGTGATTCAGTAATTTTAGTTCCCACGACTAAAATGTACTCTTTAAACTATAATAGTTTTTTTCATTACAAGTGAATGTATTTATTTTGTAACCACAATTCTTTAGGTAGACAAACATAAAACATGACAAAATGATGTGTATTTTCTACTATATTCAATTTTTTTATACCAAAATTGACATAATAAAATACTTATGTATTTGCACTCAAATAATCATTCTAACTAGTTCGGGACCTTATGGTAAAGTGATAAAAAAATATACTTAAAACATCAACATGGTTCGAATTTGATTTATCTATTGCGGAAACTATGATACATTGCTCATGAACATTCACACACATAGATATTTGCTTACGATTCATTACCTTACCTATAAAGAAATCTATATGTGAACTATACATCCCCAATAATAAGTTTTGAGCATTTTATGGGCCTATGATTTACCATGAGTCACAAAAGTTTTTTTTTAAAATAATCATTTTGATGAAACAAATTAAATGCGGGGATTATTGTCGTATTCTGGAAATTGTACAACAAAAAAATGCGGAGACATACCAAAAATAATACGAAAGTGAATGAATCTTCTTGAAGAATAACCTGCAAAATATATTTATATGATACTTTTGAAAAGTAAGTATTACTCTCTATTTACATTATTACTCCTGGATATTTTCACCCTTTGGAAACTTTAAAAGTAACCATAGTCAGATACCGTTTCCGAATTGGTTAAACCAACTGGATGAAAAGATTGATCTTAAACTAATTATCTATCGTGATCATAATTAAAGGACTTATATAGTGATTCTCTCTAAAGTCTTAACTTATAGCTTTTAAATAAAAGTTTTGGCCATTGATTATAAAGTGATTCTTCTAGGAGCATGCATTTCTATCCCATAAAAACAGAAAATATTTAGTTCTTATTGGTACGCTATATTTCATCTCTTATTTTCATTTTTTAAAGAAAAGAAAAAGCAGAGAAGTGCTTCTCGAAAATAAACAAAATTACTTTAGGGTTTGTTCAGTGCAATTTGTTTTGATGAAACGTCATCATTAAAACAGTTCTGTAAAGTTGAACAAAAAAAATATATATATATATAATAAAACAGTTCTGTAAAATTGTGAATCAGTGACTTGACTATATAAAGAAAATTTTGACAAAAAGAAAAACAGCGAGTTTAAACGGTTGTAAGTGGGACGCGGGACCCACAAGGAAAAACGGAATGATGTAATGACGTGGCGGCTGCTGGTCCGGCGTGAGCGAGCCCTCTATCATTAGTCTCGCGATTTGCTGTTGCAGGCCGGTTGGTCACGTGGGTCCCATTCCGTTTTCCCGTTCTCTTAAACCCTCCTTAATTCCGATTTTTATTTTTAGTACAAACTGTGATATCGTTTACCACGAACTATGATATTCCCATTAAACAACTTCCATGTATATACTTTTCACATTCTTTAGAGGCTAGGTAGAGTAGGTAGTTCTTATGGTATACTCCAAAAAAGGTAGTTCTTATGGTATACTCAAACTTGACACAACACATTGGTATACTTAAATTTCCAACCCCGATGAGGAATTTTCCTTACAAAAAGTTCGTACGAGTTATCAGTTTAGTAGACATGTTTTTCTTGCAGGCTTTCCTTCTAGGATTTTCTAACATCTTATCCGTAAAAATGTGTTAAATATCTGTATTAATAGCTAAAATAATCATATTATGTTTTCGCTTATATAAGTTTGATTCTCTATAATTTAAATCCTATTGAGTAAAGGTCAGATGTCAAAATGTTTTCCCAAGTTTCAACGACCTACGGAGGCAAAACCGCACATAGTTTTATTTATGTAATTATTTATTAACTCTTTCTGTTTCACAAAAATTATCATTTTTAACTTTTCATATAAATTAAAAAATTCAATTTAACACAAAAATTAGATATCATTTTTTAAATTTACTTTTTAAAAATAATCATTTTCATAAATACTTTAAATTTGTGGTAAAAACTAAATTAACCCTCTTAAATATTTAGAAATAATTTATAAAATATTTATAGAAATTTATAAAGTCGACATCACAAATACTAAACCCTAAAAGCTAATTATTAAATTCTAAACTTAAATGTTATGGTATTTTTGATTGAGTTTATTTTTGAAAAGTATACCAAAGTTTAATTATGTTCTTAAAAAATATATTTGTTTAATTAATAGTGTTCAAGATAAGTAAAATTATTTATAGAATCAATTGTATTTGTAATTAATATTAACATTAAAATATGTATATATTACATTGGAAATTTAAAATAATATTTTTTTATAACAAAGAAAAAATATTAAAATAATATTCTTTATGCATTGGAAGAACTATTGAGCAATACATTCAAATATCTTTGTTCTAAAGAAACTATTAATAAAATAGAAATTGGTTCCCCTGTTAACTATTTCAATATCCTGTAATCATTTAACTAATTAACTAACCAACTAACAGGATAATATTTTTAAAATACATATTAGGTAAGTTCCATAGAATATAGGTAAGTTTGTGTTCAGGTAAGTTCATCAAATATCGGATGGTTATGCGGCTGATGTTAGGGACTCCGGGAAAAAGATTTGGTGCTTAAAGTATCATACTCCTTTCGTTTCACCAAGTGATAAAAGTTATGAGATTTTTATTCATTTCATAAAAAAAGTTTAGTATTTTCAATACAACTTTAAATTTATTTACCAGTTTTATCCATATTAATTAAGACAATTACTAAAGAATATAGTGCACTTGATGTGACAAGATACTTTGATTTTAATAAATTTAACATTCAATACAAAAATACAACTAAAATTAATATTTTTTTTGTAATTATAATATTAAATAAAGGTTATTTTTGACAATACAGTTTTATTTTAAAAATATGTAAAACTTAAAATTTATATCTGTATGGAACAAGAACAGAGGGAGTATATTAATAGACGTGTAATACATAATTAAAAAGTAAAGTAAATAGAGAAGAAACTGGAAATGTTTCGTTTCATATATATTAAAAAAAAAAATCATTTCTTTTTTTGCTTTTGTGTGTTGTTGAAACGAAGCATAGAAGTGAAGCAAAAGTAAAGACCGTGATCCAAAAATATCATTGAGGTCCCACTTAGCCTCTTGTCCATTACCTATTTGATACTGGAATTAAATTATCATCAGCAATTCCACGCTATTACTATATATTTCTACATACCAAAAAGGTGTTTCGAGTTCACTAGTTGATTACTAGGATACAATGGTTGGAACTAATGCATAAAATTACAATAATTATTATTTACTATTTTAACATACGTTATAATTTTTTCTTGTTATGTATATAATATATAGTATACTTATCCTAATAAAAGTTTTGTTTAGATTGGTGAATGGTGAGCTCTCATTGGCCACCTACCATATATGTTGAATATTAAAATAAGAATAAAATATTAATTTCTCTTCATATCGAATCCAAGATTATACGTTACAATTAACAACAAAATGGTCAATATAATACTTTTCACATAGATCCTGCTGGAATTGCAAGTTACAATTATGAACAAATATAATAAAGCTATTATTATAATTTTGTGTTCTAGAAGAAGAATCTCGGTGAAAATCTATTAATACTACTTTAATTTGTTATTTAAACTATAGCATGCTAAAAATTTAGTTGAGTTTAAAAGAATAAGAAGAAAAAGAATCAATTGTATGTATAAACGTCAAGATAACTAATTAGGGTGAATTTGGTGAATATTTGTAGGAGAGCATAAAATAAAAAAATATAACCATACAACAGTAATAATCAGTTGATGAGATAATTTGAATAATATATTGATTGTATTCTCCCTGGAACACGTATTGGTGCATTTGATACATCAAAAATAAATAGTATAAAAAATCTTATATGGTCTTCAATATGCTGTTTTGGTAAATTAGAATAATATAGTATAAATATTAGCAAAACAATGTTTAGAATATATGTTAATTTAGATGTACTATTCTATTTAAGAGAAATTGCTAAAAATACCATAAGTTAAGTATCACTTTCAAAAATACCCTCAACTAAAAATATAATAACATTTAAGTTTAGATTTTACTGATTATTGTTTAGGATTTAATATAAAAACTTTAATAACCTCAATTAAAAATATGATAACATGGATGAAAATGTAATATTACATAAAATATACATAATACTCTAACCTAATCGTTGTCATGTGTATACTTAATTTCATTTTTTTTGTTATGTACATGTGTTCTAATTTCTCAAGTAATTATACTATCCTACAAATTCCAAAAATTATACTATCCTACATACGCATGGGCCAAGGTGGCAGAAGTTTCTTATTAAATCTACACATTTAGTTACCTTCAAAAACTATCCTGCTACTATAGTATTATCTTATTACCTGCCTACAATGATTATCATGACACATTAAGTAGAAGGCCTGATAAATTATTTTAACTCTTTATACGCTATTGCATAATTGATGTCTACATGAACGGTCCAGGTCCAAGGCTTTTTAGTTTTAGGGTTTTCTAGGGAATTGGCGCATGACCACGTGGTGTCTATCCATTTGATGAGAAGATATATTTGTTCACAACTTGTCCCATAACCCTAATCATTACGGAAAGTCCTAAGAATTGAACCACGTGGGAAAGTTTCTTTCTTTTCTCAGTTTCTTGTCCCATGAGAAAAGCTTGTTACATGTGAAAACACTTCCATGTGAAAGATTCTACATATCGTTTGGTTTGATCTTACAATTACCAAACGTTATGCTGTAGCTAGTCAGAAGCCAAATGCCAAATTGGTCTAGTTATTCAGCTATTTAGAACTGAAACAGATCATGTATGGCTGAAAACAATCCAATAACAAATCTTTGGTCTCAGTGACAAAAAAAAAACAAATCTTTGATCAATTCGTAGAACATCATAGTATATCAAAACGAGGAGTAAGTCATTCCATTGTGATCACATTTAGTTTCTAGTTATCAATATAGTAGTGACTTTCAGTATGTGTTACTATAGTGATCCAAATTTCCGAAATAATAGCTATACATATATATGTATATGTGTCAATATAAAGATGCACATGTGCGAGACATTAGATGTCGCAAACAAAAAATGTAGTTAACTTCTTTAAATGAGAAATTTTATAACATGACACTAAAATTATTTTTATCATAAATATAGTTTTTAAATGTTAAAATAACTAAAATATTTTATTCTCTAGTATTAACTAATCTAAATTTATGTTATGGTTTAAATTTGAGGGATGAAGTTGATAAGAGGTATGATTATAATTACTAAAAATAAATAAATAAATATTTAAAATAAAAAGTAAGAAAAATTAAAATAGTTTCAGAAAGAATTATTGAATTTCAAAATAAATTTTGAAAGAAACAAAAATCAAAGAGGAAAATTATTAAAAAGTTCAAATTCAAAAACTTATAACTCGAAACTATAACTTTTATTGTTTATTTATATAATTATTTCTATATCTATAAAATATAAAATAAGAGTATAGATGTTTTACCTTTTTTACTAAAACATTTTTAGTCATTTCCTGCTTGTGTGTTTTTCTGGTGGAAAATCCTACGTTAAAGTCATTTGAGAGAATAACCATTTTTGAATTATAGTTAATTAAATTGCATGTATAAACAAGAAGATTTAATATCATATATTGTGTTTTTTGGTTCCGTATCAGAGTTTAGGATAATTTCCAAAGTATTTATACTCTTGGCACAGTAAATCATTTTAGACCCACCACTATTATATATATGTAATTAGTAGGCGCAGATAAATTTTTAATAATTACTACACTAATTATCATTAATTATTATACGTAACAATAGTCTAAATGCATGGCTTTAATCTATACCATGCACCAAACGACTAATTATTTTCTTTGGTATGAATCATTAAATATGAAAAATTACTGATGATTTGCAATTCGATCGACCAATACTAACTCAAAGAAACTCAACTAAAAAGTAATAATGACCTTTATTTAGTTTCACTTGTAATTTCACTGCTCGTTTCAAGAGATAGAAAGTAAACCAGTGAGATGTAGACATCTGAAATTTTATAAATTTGGAACGGAGTTTTTGAATTTTTTTGGAAAACAATCAAATAAGAAACCATTTATATGGTTTATATATATTATGTATTACTCCCTCCGTTTCTTAAAGATACATATTCTAGGAAAAAGTTTTGTTTCAAAAAGATGCATTTTTTATATTTTCAATACACTTTTTGTCAACTAATAATGATTGATTGTAAACTTCAAGAAGATTAATTGCATTTACTAAATTCTTATTGGTTTAGAATCATGGAAAATAGATAATCACAGAAAATTATGCATTTAATACTTATATTTAATATGTTTTATTAATCTGTGTGAAAAATTCAAAACATGTAACATTTTGAAACGGAGGGAGTATTAATTTGAGTTGACCAATCAGGCGATCAATATGTGTGACTATTAAGTCAACCATTTCGTAAAAACAAATATGCACACCGACTCTCATGATTTCACAGTAGGGCAGCTCAAGTTGTGACTAATAATTACACATTTACATATTGTTTTATTTTTGTTTTCATTTACATATACTTTGTTATGAGAATGTGAGATGTATATGGAAATGGGAGTTATGATTGCATTTTGGTGTATATGTCTTCTTCGAAACAATAATACTGAATTATAGTAGTAATCATAAGATAAAGACAAAGAGAAAAGACATGAACACAAATTAAAAGAGACTCAAATTAAGACAAAAACATTCAAGATTCGGTCATGTTATATAACACATTACAGTAAATACATAAAAGCAAGAACAAACGGTATTAATGTGTTGATTAGTGTTACCGAACACTTGGAGAGAGTTTTGCTTTAGGTTTAACACATTGTAAATGCAATCTAGTAAAACGAGAGATGAAGCAAAACAGAATCTAGAGCTGGCATAATATCCCCACCCGAAAACCTGATTCACAACCGACCCAAAAATCACGATACCTAATATGATCTGATTCTATCTAAATATCTGAAAAAGTATTTTTCAAAACCTAAAAAACCATAACCGAGTCTGATCTATATTGAAAACCGAATGAGTATCTGAATCTATTCAAACATATAAATATATATATATATATATATATATATATATATATAATATTATTTATAATTACACTTATAATAATATTAATATCTGAAAATACAATTATAAATCAAATACATTAGTTATTTTAAATATTTATAGATAGAAATGGATGTTTTAAATACAAAATACTCAAATAACATTGTATCCATTGTTACTTTCAGACAAAAAAAATAACCAATTCAAATTATATATATTGAATATTTTTGGTTTTTAGTTATTTAAGATAACTTTTAGTAATTTATATATAAAATATTTGAATTGAATTGGGTAATTTGGTTATTTCGATTAAAAATCGAATCCACTTAGACCTAAAAGAACCGGATTCGAACCCGACTTAGTTTTTGGTAATACTCAAATGAGATCATTTTTCAAAACTCAAAAAAAACATATTCAAATGGATTTGTTCCCATATTTGATATTTGAAGGAGTATCCAAATACACATGCCTAACATAAATCCTGAAGCTCACATTCTTTTGGTCTGAATGGTATTATTCTATTAAACATTGCAGTATCACAAGAGAAAAAAAGAAAGAGAACAGTTTTCAAACCGCGGGAAACCGGCTTGTCTCACAAGCTATCTAGCCACTCCAAGTACCAAGGCCTGAAACGAGCTAACAGCCTAACACTAGCAAAGAAGAAAATAACTGTATTATTGAAAAGCATAAATGAAGCACTCTGTTTGTTCATAATCACTATATATAAAGAAGAGAGGAGATTTACCTTTAGGCAGCTTGATTTGAAACGAGCTTTAGTAGCTCGGTCCTTCCACTGAATACTTTCGATCCAGTTTTTATCATTGCATTGTATGGTAAATGTTTTTCCCAAATCACAACTTGTAGAATCAAGTGGAAGCCTTCTCAGGTTTGGACACCTTCTTACCTTAATGCTTCTCAAACATGGAAAGGGCAGAGCGCTCCAGTAGATTTGCTTCAGCATAGGCAAATCACCCAAGTCCAGCGTTTCTAGTTTTTCTGTAAAGTAGCCTCTCCTTGCAGCTGCGGGGCTGCTTTCTCTTTGTTCATTATTTCTTCTAGCTTCTTTAAACCCCAGAGCTCAAGCATAGTAAGGTTTGGAGCGAACAACAACCACGTCAACTCCTTAAGACCATCACAGCTACTTATACACACAGTTGATAGGTTAAGAAAGCTTCTGCTGGGAGATGACCTCTGTACCTCTACCTTCAACGTTTAGCAACTTCTTATGGTGAGGTCAATGAGCCCATCCGTAGTTGACAAAACCAGATTTCTTTTTGCTTCAACAATAGGCAGTCGTTGGACAGAGTTTGGCAACTTATGATACCTTAAGAGCTCTTCCAAGGCTGAATTGAAGTTGAGGAGATATGAATGGTGACAGCTTCTAAACGTGCCTTCCTAACGTATCTTGTCCGACTTTCATTTTGAACAAGTCCCAAGCATCATTCTCTGACAAAAGCTTGACTTCGCTCTGGTAATGAACCCCCATGCGGCCACACACATCCCTAGAACGGGTGGTGAATACTATCTTGCATCTGTTTTCTCTTGTTGGATGAGGGACTCCGATCTTCTTTAAATCCACTTTAGGCATCATATACAGTTCTTCTCTTTCCGAAATGATCCGGTCCCAACTTAGTTGCCTATCAATGGAAACCAGATCATTTTCTTTCCTGTTATTCTAGTTTTCACAATAGTGGACACAATATCTTCAACAATTAAAAAAAAATCTCAAATGTGTTAAACATGGATAGCTCAACGTGTAAGAACCCTAGGAACTGAGGCATCTATTCAATCACATGATAAGTATATTGCTTAGGAACACCAAGATTTACCTCTGCAGAAAACACACACGCTTAAACATTGCAACATGCAAACTAAAAACAGTTATAGATAAGTGAAATCTAACCAATTGTTTTCAAATTAGGTAAGTAATTACAAGCCTTCCAAACCAGAGTGCGGATCTTCTCAGCTTTGGACTCCAGTGTATAGTGAACTCTTCAAAAAAGAGTGCGGGTCTTCTTTCATCTTTTTGGAAAAGAGACTAAGTCCTATATTTGCTCCGTTGAGACAGAGGTTCTCTCATAGATAGAATACAACTATGAACTAACGTTAGCATAGACCCAAAAGAGATAATATACTAACAAACGGTCATAGTGTTTATGGTGTTCCTTCATTCTATTAAATCTTATAGTTTCACTATCCATTTGGCAGAAAATCAACACATACATGCAAACGCGTGATCAGACAAATCCATCTTAGATGAGAATATAACTTCCCTTGTCTCATAACTATTCGACAGCTAGACAAACTCTCATCATAAGCTAATTCGAATAAGTAACACTATTAGCATAAACACATTCGATTCGATCAAAATCAAAAGAATACACAAATGCAAATACTCGCCAGACGAGGTTTGATCCAACCAAATCCCCAAGCTTAATTTATCCTCACGAAGAAGAAAAAGAGTAGAAAAGTTTTCAAAATCGAAATACAATACAATGAACAATCCAAAACACAACAGCAAAAGGATATTGCAGCAGTATCCATTAGAAAGAAAAAAAAAGAAACAATTCACACTTTATAACCACAATAAACAATCCCAAATAAGGATAGCGCACACAAACGGTAGCCATTTCAGGAAAACGGCTTGCTTCACGAGATGTTATTCTCCTGGGTAGGAGGAGGGCATGATGAGCTAACAGAATCAAAGAAGAAACAAACTTTTAGTGAGAGAGACAAAGGATGAGAAACTCTGTTTAGTTCTTTGAATGGGTATAAACCGGGCTATGCATATTACCCTGAGTCAGAGTGTGCTTAACCAAATCTTGCTTTCATTCTTTCTTATAAGTTCAATTGTTTTCAAGACTAGACAAGTATGGTTCTTCTTTTATTAACTGGAATATCAAATTACTTTGAGAGATAAAAGTTCTTCACAAAATTCAAATGCTAAAAGGTCACAAGAACACAAGGAGTTTACTTCTATAAAATCAAAAACTGAAACTTCCTTCAGATCAAAATTTCGGTTGTGCCATATCATCTGTAAACAATAGAACTACTACCATAACAAGAACCAAGAAGCCTAGACAAAAAAAAAAACTGCCATAACAAAAACCTGAACTACAATGTCAGGGTATAAACTCATCTGATGAGCAGATCCAACAGCACATGATAGCTTAATGTGAAGGATACCAAAAAGCTTAAAAGCAACACTAAGATGTTCAAATCATTTCGAAATATTTTGCTTTTTCATTTCAGAGAACAACACAACAGTCCTGGTCACGGATCGCACAAGGCAAAGGGATACTCTGCTTACTGAAGGGTCGAGTGTATGATACAGAACATGAAACCAAGTTATATAAATCGAGATCAGACACAGTTCGAGATTCATTGATCCAAACCAACAAAACTATAAAGATTGAAACTTTACGTAAAAAAAAAACAGAGAGATTAAATAAACATCACCACACAACATGAAACAAACAAAGGAAGAAACAATAGAGTTAGTAAAAAACAAAAATAAATAAAAATTCTTATTAAAAATTCAAACTTTGAAACCAAAAGCAGATCTCACTTGGCGACCATCCTGGCAATGAAATCCTCATACCGGATCTTCCCGTCGGATCCCACATCAACCTCCTTGATCCACTCATCGAACTCATTAGGCTCCAGCTTCTCACCGATACTGGTCAGGATATGCCTCAGATCCGCCACGGCGACGAACCCCGTACCTTCCTTGTCGAGCACCTTGAAGGCGTCGCGGAGCTGGCGATCGAAAGGCTCCGTCTTCAGGTGTTTCGCCATGAGATCCAGGAAACGGTTGAAATCGAACGGAGCGGTTAGGCTTTCGGAGGCGGTTATTGATTTCAGCTGGGCTTGGGTCGGGTTCCCGCCGAGGGATCGCATCAGGATCCCCAGCTCAGACGGCGCGATTTTGCCATCGCCGTCGGTGTCGAATAGCATGAAAGCCTCCTTCATCGACGAGACTTGGTCGTCGCTCAGACCATCCTTTCCCATTTTTTGATTCTTCCGGGTAATCGGGTCGGGTTTTTCTCCTTTCTTTTGGTTTCTGTACAGCGAAATTGAGATCGGAGTATGTGGTGGCGTTTGAAACTTTTAAACGAGACAACAAGTGTCGAAACGGCATCTCTAGATCTATGGCCCATTTCAGGCCCATTAAAGCCTGCCCCAATTTATTTATGTACTGTCATCTAAACTTGAATGTTGAAATTGTATTGGAAAGCTTAAAATGCTTAATCCCACTAAGTTTTGCGAAAGTGTGGGTAAAAAAGGAATAAACTTGTTGTATCTCGTTAGTTTCTCCTCTCCCTTTTGTATTGTGGCTTAAACGTGTAGCACATTAACATGAAACAATGCTGAAACAGAGGCAAATGGTTGATGCATTTCATTTTTTTTTTTTCTCATGGCTTTAGTAGGTAGAATTCTTCTCTGAAAGAACCATGTTGCTTAAAAGGTGAAAGGGCATTCATTACATGCATGGGTTTTTTACTTCTTTGACAGTTTTTTCTTCTTCTGTTAGATAGGCCTGTGAATGAGCTTCGAAGCTGTCAAAAGGGTGATCCATTGGGTCAACGAGCATTAATAAGAACCAACCATCGAAGATATTCATCTGACTCATATACCTATAATTTGATCACTAAATATCAGTCATCAGATTGGGCTCAGAAACAGTTCTTTAGGATTGCTTGAGCCCACCCATCACATTAGAAATAACTCTTCTCCATGACTTACAAGAGGAAAAACTAAACCACTTCCGGTTTAACGTTTCAAAGCTCCAAATGTTAATTTTTGGTTATTGCATCTCTGTATACGCCTTTGTTGGACCCTTTGACACCTAAAAGCATGTCCATTAGAGGTTTTTAAGAAAAGATTCTTAACGGGATTCTTAACTTCCGTTAAAAACCTTTCTTTAAAAATCTCTCAATGAACATGCTCTAAGCTTCGTTCTATCAACCCAACTAATCAAATATCATAGCCTGGAATGAGTAATCTAAAACCCCGACTACTTAAATATGAATGAGGCTTTTCTGTGGATATTTCTTTGGTATTATTCAAATATCTATTTTAATAATTCAAAAGCAAAGAAATGAAAAGGTTTAATGTTTTCTAAATGTACGTTGAGGAAAATACAACATGGGAGAAAAACAGATGACGATTGCGTTTGTCGTGATCCGAAGTTCCCTGCGGTGTTGGGCTGTCCGGATCCTGAGAGAGGTCTGACCATCTTAATGCGATCAGTGATAATTTATTTTAATGGAGAAATGCTGATAAAAATAAGAAAAAAATGGAGGAAATTAATGAAAAAGCATGTAAAGAGGCGTCACGTGCACATGATCCAACCGGTGAATATGGACATGTCACGCAAAGTCAGCCAGCTTTCAGAGCCTCAAAACCAAAAACCTCTTCAAAATTTATTACCTTTTGGACAATCTTGCCCTCTCATTGTCTCATTTATTACCTATCACATGCCCCTTGTTTTATTTTATTTTTTGTGTTAGCTAACTTTTACACAATATCACCCAAGAATGCTTAAAATTTCATTACTCAATTTGACACATCCTTTGCTTCCTCAGTTCTCATGCTAGTTTATTAATTTCAAAACTACAATCACATGAAATATAGAATGAGAATTAAAGTTGGGAGCTGCAAAGAACCAATGAATAAGGCACACAAATCTAACATGTCATAGGCCAAAAATATGTTTTTGTTTGGTATTGTGGGTCAACCAATCTCATAAATGAGTTAGCTGGATTTGCATTTGATGCTGCTTTCTCCTCACTCAGTATTTAATGTGACAATTCCCCCTACTCTATATTTATTACTAAGCAACAAATAATAAATACAGACTTTCATATCTCTCATTTTAAGCAGTTTGATGTCTATTTTCTTTTTCTTTCATATTCACGACTCACGAGATCTAATGAATTATTGAACTGCATATCTAAATTCTTTATAATGAAAAACATAAGGTGATCCTTAATGAAAATGGTGAATGGGGCGGTAAACATGCAGATAACTAAACATAATTGTTTGAAATATTCAAAACCTAAGTGTTTTTCTTAATAATCATAAGTTTTAGTACAAGAAATAATGTAAATAAAACTGGTATGACATTGTATAGTCTATTTTCATTTTTTTATCTTATCCACTACCACGAAAATTTATTCTCTGAATCAATCGTAATGTAATGTTCTTTAAGCTTACCAACCAGACTCTAGATCTTACAAAACCCATTCAAATTAGAATAGAATCATAATTAGAATTCACACCGAAACTTACAAACATCAAATCTATGTGCAACGCAATATGCATTTCAATAATATAGCAAATTATTTTGTACACTTTATATGAAAAAAAGGAAAAGATTGAAAAAGAAAAAAAAAAGAACATCTCTCCCTCTCTCTTTTTTCTGACGTGAATTGTCGTTACACCCGTAAATATACACATGTATCACGTATGTATTCTTTTGTTTGTATTTTGTATGATTTCAAGGATATTTTTTACCAAGCCATGGAAATAAAACGAAAGTACTAGGTGAGAAAACTTATACATAGGTCTTATTTTGAGTTGTGTTTAACATTTAACCATTGTGCGTGGTTATTATTCCTTAGATAACAATTTTTTTCTGTTCTTCTGCTATTTGTGCAGATGTTAATAGCTTTTAGCAAAAACTATGTGTTCGTTTCATAAGAAATGATCACAAGCTGTTGAGATTATTGATAGACAGTGAAAGAACATGAAAAGAGAAAAATTAAAACAGCCCTTTTACATATCCAAGGAAACTACAATCATTACATTTCATATATACACACGCACACACGTGAAAAGTAACATTAGATTAAGTGCTTATGAAAACCTGCAGAGCTAAACAAAAACAAAACAAGATGAATGAAAAGAACAAACGCCAACAAAACAGAGAAGCTTTATAGTGTTTAACTATTTGTATATGACTAAACTAAACTGGCGGATCCATCTTTGATCTAATGAATATAGTGTTGAATATTAGGGGAATTCAAATGTATATACAAAGAAATAACATCTTCAGAGCGACGACAACAAAACATGTCTATTGGAGAGCATAGTCTACGTTTTGGACTTGGCTTGAACTAAGATGGAAACAAATTTTAATATTTGACTTAGCTTACCGCCTCATCATTCTAATATTATTCTAGTGTTTCATTAACAAATTGACTTGAACTTTTTTATATTATCATGAGACTCTAGTGGTGGGTGTATATATAAAAAAGTGAGATTAAAGCCAACAAAAAAAGAAAAGAGCAGAGAAAAAGAAATGGCTCCGTCGTCTTCATCTTCTCCTTCCAAATCTCCTGTTCCATCTCTTCACCCATCCCTTCATTTCACTCCCGTAAGTCTAAACTCAAAACCTCTATTCTTTGTTTCTCGATGAAAACGCAGGAAAAGTTGAAACACAAACCTCAAATTTGCTTTGTTTTGTTTTGTCTTGCTCCGTGAACAAAAAGTATGTTTTTTTCTTCTATTATTTCAAAAAATCGTTGAATTGATATGATATAGCTCGAATCTTCTTTGTTCTTGCCTGTTTTCCTGAGAGCGTTACGTACAGACAATTATTAATCGGTTCCATGGAAAAGTGGGAAGAAACTGTTCTGTTTACTTTATGGTCAAAAGTTTCATCATTTTGATCTCAATGATTCCTTTATTTTTCTCAGTTGGGCATATGATCTTTACAAATCATAGGAAAGAAAAAAATACGTTTTTATATAATTTTTATAACTTCTCTCTGTTCATTTAGATTCCAGAATGCGAAGAAGACGACTTCCACGAAGAAAGATACAAAAACAGAGCAACACCAAGCAGCGACGGCGGTTCTTTCGCTACTCCAAACCACCACCGGCGCAATAGCAACGACAACAACTACCAACACACTCGAACGCCTCTCTACCACAACGGAAACAGAAAACGACGTGAAGACCACGAAGACGAAGACGGAGGAGGAGCCGTCTCCTGCAACAAGTGTCGTCCTCACCACTCTCACCGAGACAAATTCTCCGTCGTGCCTCTCGAAAGCCACAACAACCCTTCCTTCATCTCAAGCCCCAACCTCATAATCAAATCCATCTTCCAATCACTCACACGTAGAAGCCCCAAACCCACTTCCGCCGCGTCTCTTCCGCCGCGTTCTTCCTCCTCCTCCTCCTCCGCCGCTGCAGACGCTTCCAGAGAAGAGCAGTGGCGGTTAGCCGTGGCGGAGCTTTCTCATAAACTGATCCAAGCCACCAAGAAGAAAGAAGACGCCGTCATCGAAGCTTCTCGGTTGAAAACGTCCATGTCGGAGCTCGAGAAGAAGCTCAACAAGCTCGAGATTTACTGCCACAACCTCAAATCTGGTCTCGACGAGTGTAGCAACAAGAAACAGAGTGTTCCCGTTCGAAAAGACGCGTTCAACGACAGGATCATCCAGCAGTTTCTTGTCTCGGTGTCGGAATCTCGTTCTTCGATCAGAGCTCTAAGCAGAGCTCTCGCGTCGCAGCTACGTACCGTCGGTGGGAAAGTCTACGAGCGACTCTCTCTCCTTCTCCAACCTTTCGATGTAAAGATCAACTCTTTCGCGAAGAACCCTAAAAGTCTGATCTTTTATCTCGAAGCGATCCTGAGCAGAGCCTTCTTTGAGGACTTCGAAGCTTCCGGGTTTCAGAAAAACGGGTCGACCCGGATTTTGAATCCGATAGATCGTTGCGAGTCAAATTACGCTTCGTTTAACGTCTTGATGGAGCTCACGTGGGACGAGGTCTTGAGCAGAGGAACGAAGCATTTCTCCGAGGAGTTTAGCCGGTTCTGTGATCGGAAAATGAGCGACGTCGTTTCGATGCTTTGCTGGAACAGAGCATGGCCTGAACCGCTTTTACAGGTAAAGTAGTAAACCAAACGGTTTATATCATTTGGTTTATTTTTAAAACTAATTGAACCGGGTTTTTTCTTTTGTAGGCTTTCTTTGGTGCGTCGAAGAGTGTTTGGTTGGTTCATCTCTTAGCTAACTCGGTGAATCCGGGTTTGCAGATTTTTCGCGTGGAGAAAGATGACCGGTTTGATACAATTTACATGGAGGAAACTGGTGGGGACCGGTATAAGAGTGTGGTTCGAGCTATGGTTCAACCTGGGTTTTATGTGTATGGTAGTGTAGTTAAGTGCAAGGTGGTTTGCAAACATTGCGGCAGCGACGAGGAAGAAGTGGTGGAAGACCGTATGGTCAAAGAATGTAATAAAAACGACAAGAGTCTAATAAGCATTTGTAGCCCATTAGGAGTCTAATTCACGTTGATTAAGGAGATATAAAATTGGTGAGTTTTGTTTTGTGAGCTTGTAATTAAAAAAATGGAATGACCTGAATATCATTTACAAATGAATATCTTGTTGGTTTGTTGACTGTTGTCAACAAACTGATTCAAGAAAAAAAAGTCTAGTAAAGTAAATTATTGGCGTTTTCTCGTTAGTTTTATATTCTTGGAACTGGTTACATGCAGTCACAGTGACATCTAATGGTTGTCGTTACTGGTTACATATATACATATGTACATTTACACATTTACTAATCATAGTCTTAAGATTAGGATAGGTATAAATAGGGGTTGTGGTTAGTGTGATAGGTTTAAAAAGGCGTGGAAATCTCAATACCAACATTAAACTTTAATATGTTGAATCATTAACGTGAAATAGCTTCAAATAATTTTGAATTTATAGCATTTAGACTGAGTTACCGAAGATATAGGTTTCGGATTTGAAGTAATTTATATATTTAAATAAGCTGAATTAAATTAGTAGTATAAATCCACTTTTAGTCCAGAAAACGTTGGTTAACGGTCTCGTCAAATAAGTAACAGCGATTAAGGGGGGGTATGTGTTGGTGAATTGACTAGAAACGCGCGAAACGTTTAACTAGAAAAGACCCGGTCTAAATCGAAACTTCGAATTATCGATTCAAACCGCTGGTTTTGGGTCAACACGGTCTAAACTTTATCATCATCACCAGCAAGGCAGCAACCGCGGTTTGAGAGAGAGAGAGAATTTAGTTTAATTTTTAATTACAGTCTTCTCTTCATCGGTCTTGGTCTCTGTCATTTGTCGTTGTCTATATTTTGATTAGTTCGCGATCCTCAAGACCTCTCAATCTCTCTTGTCAATCTTTTGCTCGAATCGTCGATCGAAAATAGATTATAATCAGTGAGAAGTAAGTGGGATCGCAGGCTATGTCGTACTCAGATTCCGATTCGTCGTCTCAGGCTGGTGAATACAAAAACTTCCGGCAGCTTACACGTGAACGTGAGCTCTCTCTCACTCTCTCTCTTTTATATATGATCTACTGTTTTTGACTCTCGTTGATTCGGATTGACTTGTCGATTTTTTTTGTCTGAATTTACGTTGTTTATTTCTGGTTCCGGGTTCTGTGGAGTTGCCATATTTAGTCGTGTTTTGATTCTGGGTTCTACGGTCATGAGAATGATTAAGTCTAGATTTTGTGCGGTTCTTTATTGGTGTTCCCCAAGAGAGACTTGTAGTGGAATTGCATTGAGACACTTCTTTTTATGACAGAAACATTGGGAAATATGTTGCTTGTTGTACTGGATTGTGCTTAAATGTTAGTGTTAAGATTTAAGATGAGGTTTATGAACGGGTATTAATATGCTTGGTGGTGGATCTGCGAGTTGTATCGAATTGTGTATCTACTTATAGTTGAACCGCGTGGTTGTCTAACGAGTCAAGTCGCTGGAGCTAAAAAAATTGTTTGTGATGGGGAATGAAAGGATTGATTATGTAATATGAGGACAACGTTATAGTATATTTATAATGTTTCAGAAAAAAAGGTCGTGGATTTTGATTGTAGTTACTTTGTAAAGTTTATATGGAGTGTAGTTCATGTCATACATTCTCGGGTCTATAATCCCTGAGGCCTTGGCTGCTGTCACTGCTCGTTTGCTCTTAAGTCAATTTAGTTTTTTTCTTTCCATATTTTTGGCAGTGTGTCTAATCTTTTTACATTTCGTTATTTTCCAGGACTCTTGTATGAGATGCTTAGATCTGCCAAGACTGGGAGCTCAAAATCAGCCACCTGGAAGGTATGTTTACTACTTCTTCATCCTCGCTGACTGGCTTGATAATATATATTGGCTTTAAGCTTGATACCTGTTTCCGATAAGTTCTTACTTTCTTTCTCTTTTTTGTATTTTAGGTACTAATCATGGACAAACTCACTGTCAAGATCATGTCGTACGCTTGCAAAATGGCTGATATCACCCAAGAAGGAGTTTCATGTGAGAATCAAGTTTTTTTTTGTTCTTTGGCAAGGATTCTAGTTCTATATGATGCTTTACTTGGGAATAACTTAACTGTGGTGTAATCTATCATTTCTATCTAGTGGTTGAAGACATATTTAGACGAAGACAACCTCTACCTTCACTGGACGCCATTTACTTCATCCAGCCAACTAAAGAGAAGTAATTTATCTTTGATGTTCCATAGCTGCGTTCCAAAATGTGACATTCATTATCTCCCTCTTATATTATTTTCTTATTCTGTTTCATCAGCGTCATCATGTTCTTGTCTGACATGTCTGGGAAATCACCATTGTACAAGAAGTATGTAAATCATATTCCCTCTTAGTTACCGGATCTATTCTAAAGAAAAATTTCTTCAAGACACTGATTTTCTTCTTTATTCCTCTGCATCTGTGAAGGGCATTTGTTTTCTTTAGTTCACCTGTTTCTAAGGAGCTGGTTAGTCACATCAAGAAAGATTCAAGTGTATTACCTCGAATTGGAGCATTAAGAGAGGTGCATATTGCAAAAATTCCGTACTTTCTAGTGTATACTGATTGTTGCTGTTGAATTTAATTATTTGATTTTCGTTTTTCAGATGAACTTGGAATTTTTTGCCATCGATAGCCAGGTATGACCATTGCGAATCTCCTGTGCTTGTGCAGTTTAGCCGTGTTTATATTGTCCCCCATCACATGGTCTGAAATGCAATGCGGCCTGTGATATCATGTTGTTAATATATGTTTCACATTGTGAAAGAGGGTTATAACAAATTATACAGGGTTTCATCACCGACCATGAGAAAGCTTTAGAGGATCTTTTCGGTGATGAGGAAACTTCTCGAAAAGGCGATGCCTGCTTAAATGTGATGGCCTCTCGAATTGCCACAGTCTTTGCTTCACTACGGGTAACAATCATTAATACTCACAATTAGTGACACTATTATCTGGGGGATGACTCTTCTAAATCAGTTTGGACTTCACAGGAATTTCCAACAGTACGGTACCGAGCTGCAAAGTCACTTGACGCATCGACAATGACAACTTTGCGCGATTTAATTCCCACGAAACTTGCAGCTGGAATCTGGAATTGTCTGGCAAAACATAAACAGTCGATTGAAAATTTCCCACAGACTGAAACGTGTGAGCTGCTCATCCTCGACAGATCCATAGACCAGGTTTAGAACTGTTTTCCGCATTTTGAAGGTTCTTTCGTTTGTTACCTTTATTAATGTGTTATATGATTAGCAGCATTTGCTTGTTTTGAATGTCTAGATTTCTCCTATTATACATGAGTGGACTTATGATGCTATGTGCCATGATTTACTGAACATGGAAGGAAACAAATATGTACACGTGGTAAGTGCAGTTCTGATTTTGTTGTGGCTCTCTTCCTGGATACTCCATGTGATGTTCTTTTAGCTTTTAGATTCCAAGCAAGTCAGGTGGACAACCAGAGAATAAAGATGTGCTCTTGGAGGAACATGATCCTATTTGGCTAGAGCTTCGACATGCACATATAGCAGATGTGAGTCTGATGCCTTTGGTGTATTTTCACTTTGGTAATTGAAAAAGGTGAATACTCTTGACCTGTGTTTTTCATCAGGCTAGTGAAAGATTGCATGACAAGATGACCAATTTCCTATCGAAAAACAAAGCTGCTCAGCTTCAGCATGGTAAGAGGTGGGTATTACTTTTATCTTTGCAGTAAATGTAACCAGAGAGCTTATATTAATCCCTGACCTTGTGGAATCAGATTTTACTGTATATCCTCTAACTCTGAGTTGATGTACGTAGAATACTTTATTTGATTATAGAATTTCTTTGGATTGTTCTCTCCTTTTTAATCAATTTTCTTCGTCTCTTATTTTTAGAGATGGTGGCGAGCTTTCTACGAGGGATTTGCAGAAGATGGTTCAAGCATTACCACAATACAGTGAACAAATAGACAAGCTATCTCTTCATGTAGAGGTACTTTCGTTGTTATGTGCAACGCTCCCTTGTGTTTTCCTGTTGCGTCCACCTCCATTTCTAAAGTGACATGCCTCTAGTTTGTATCCATTATTCTAACCCTTAATCTTTATAGTGCTAACACACTGTTATTTTGTTAGTATACATCATCTAATTGACATTACACAGGATTTAGTGTCTGAAGAACTGTCTGCAGATGGCCACTAATTCATATATAACTCATTCTCGCTGCAGATTGCTAGGAAAATCAACGACCTTATCAGAGAGCAGGGACTTAGGGAGCTTGGACAGCTTGAACAAGACCTTGTTTTTGGTGATGCTGGGATGAAGGATGTGATTAAATACTTGAGTACTCAAGAGGTTTTGAATCTAGTTAATAGTGGTTGATTTACTGTAATATTTCATGAGACATTGAGCTATGAGCTTTATGTAATTTTGAACTCATCATGTACAGGAGGCAAGTCGTGAAGGCAAGTTACGCCTGCTGATGATCCTCGCAACAATTTACCCTGAAAAGTTTGAAGGTGAAAAAGGTCAAAATCTAATGAAGGTACTACTTGGGGATTTAATGCTTCTGGAACTTTGTGTTATGGTTCCCATTAACCCCATCGAAGGCTTTATTGTTTTCTATTGTTATAGCTGGCAAAACTCTCATCTGATGACATGAGCGCTGTAAATAATATGAGATTACTTGGTTCAGCTGTCGATGCTAAAAAGCATACCCCAGGAGGTTTCACCTTGAAATTTGATCTTCACAAGGTAACATCTTCCCTCTGAATGGCCCATCTATATATTGTAATGTATTTGAATCTTCCTAACATTGTTTGTTAATGGGGCTGCAGAAGAAACGAGCTGTAAGGAAAGAGCGTCAAGAGGAAGCAGCATGGCAGTTATCTCGATTCTACCCCATGATTGAGGTTCTCTTTGTTAACTGCCCTTAAATTTTGCAGATGGCACTAATTATAGAATTTTAGGATTATGCAAGTTTCATGTGCTGACTGTTCTTTGATATCTGGAATTTGGCAGGAACTCATCGAAAAACTTAGCAAAGGAGAATTGCCAAAAGAGGATTACCCATGTATGAACGACCCAAGCCCAAGTTTCCACGGATCAACGTCACATTCTTCATCAGCAAGTAGTAGTCAAGGTCAAGCTGCTCAGTCCATGAGATCAAGACGCACACCAACATGGGCTAAACCACGAGGTTCTGATGATGGTTATTCAAGGTAAACTGTTTTTATAACGTTCATTTTGCAGAATCCACTTCTTTCCCACATCCTTTCGAAAAAATAATATAAAGATTGTTTCCTTCTTGCAGCGATTCGGTGTTGAGACATTCGTCTAGTGACTTCAAGAAGATGGGACAACGAATATTTGTGTTTATTGTTGGTGGAGCAACAAGATCAGAGGTAAAGAGGTCCAAGGAAAATAAGTCTTTTTACAGCTGGAACTAAAATTAACTCATAGAATCAGAGGATATACAATGATCATCTCTTCTTACTATAATATGTGTGTTTTTCAGTTAAAGGTGTGCCACAAGCTAACCACGAAACTGAAAAGAGAAGTAATCCTCGGGTCCACAAGCCTCGACGATCCTCCACAGTTCATAACGGTAAGCCACATACATACTTGACACTTCCGAGATTTGACAAACTATATGAATCAACCCTCTCAATCTCTTTTTGTATCCCACAGAAACTGAAGCTACTGACTGCAAATGAGTTGTCTATAGACGATCTCCAAATATGAGAAACAGGATCTCAAGTCAAATCCTAGTCTTTGTTCTCTGGTCTCCCAATCTAATTTGTAACCAAGTTAATAGACATGAAAGAAAAGGATAAAAAATTCATCAGATTATGAGATCATCGACTCTTAAGTTCGCAGTCTAAAATGTAAAGCAGCTCATGAAGTTGACTTCTAGATCTTTGGCTATTTGTTGTTCTGTTAAATTCGATTGTGTAAATTACCCTTAAATCGTTCTTTTGCTATATCTCAGGATCTTCTTATTTCATCATTCAATTCTATTTCTGAGAATCAGTACAATCAATCATCTTAAGAAATGCCTACCACAGATCAAGTTCCTCTTAACATCAACAACAACAAGACGTTTAAAGTTTACTTAGCTCTGGGGTCAATGGAGTCTCTGATTCTTTGTTACTATCACTGATACCAAACTGTTGACTGGCCTTCCATCCCTAAAACATGAAACCCGCAAACCAATAGATCAGATTCAACCACACGCACATAGATATTCTCCAATCTACTCTACTATCACTTCTAGTAGTCATGTGAGATAAGGAGAAACCAAGAGAACCTGATCATGAAAACCGCATATGGACCCCTACACACCCAACATATGATATCCACTCGGGTCACGACCATCAATCTTATACTACATCAATCAATATATCAAAAACTAAGCAACAAAAAAATAATGATCCACATAGAAGATGCCAAAAGAAAAGGGTCATCAACAAACCTTGTTATTTAGAATGATAATTATATAGTAGTTCATTAGTCTTGCAATCTCTATATTTAGACACCAGCTAGCTTGGTATTCGATTACGAAACAATATGAAGGCTGCGTTGTTGATTTTACCATCAATTTTTAAAGTTTGGATGTAACCCGATATCAAAACCTACGGTTACAAAAGATAGGTACTAGTTTTCTAGTGACTATTTTGTCAATAAATTTAATCACTAGATTACACATTCATACGATCATATAAATAATATGTGTAGCGTCTCTAGTGATTAACTCTATGCAATTGTACTATAGTGCTATATTGAAATCACTTGGATAACCACCAAGCTTTATATATTTATTAGTATTCTTTTAAGGAGTTGAATCCTCTCAAAATCGTCATTATATTCTCACATATCTTTTTGTGTTTTTCTCTGTGGTGATGTATACATGTTTTTTACTACTTCAATGGAAGATAGAAACCAAAGCTTATAATCTAATTTTTTTTTGTTAACTTTTTACTTTTAAATGCCAAGGAGATGAACGTGTAAATCTTTTAACGAATCAAAACTTATATGATGTTTGCTGATTAAATGATTAATAAAAAATGTATTGACCTATATAGTCCTAGTTCATCATTTCCTTTAAATAAAAGAAACATAGAGCAAATTATTTCTTCACATGCTCGATCGTGCTTATCTAGGGTTACTCTCTTAAGTGCATGATTGGAGACATACCTTCTCTTTTATCATTATGCTTTGATACATATATTTTCATTTCGTATCATGACGAATGATAACCACCCTTTCCAAATAATATAATTTAATCCGTAGTAACTAAAATTCATTACTGTAAATAACCTATCCTATGGACAAAAGTCATAGTTACAGTATTTTCAGTCTCCACTAATATAATTTCATTTTGAAAAATGTCATAAATACCACGGCAATTAAGTTAACAGATCAATTGCGTTCACAGTACACCATACATATAATATGTCAAAAAACGGTACAATTGCGTTCAGAAGAGTTCTTCGAGACCTGCTCATTCCAAGTATAATTTCTATGTTCTGGTATTTTAATAATTCTCATTATATGTTTGCACACAATCCGACGAATGTGGAAACCAATAACATACCTACCAGATCTTATTCTCTGATTCGATTTCAGTCGTTGAAGTTTTATTTTTCAGACCTAATGACAACCATGTCTACCACTGCACAGAATATTCTCCTGCATGGACTGAATCGAATTAATTATTATTATTTTCAGACCTGATGACAGCTATGTCTAGCACTGCATGGAATCATTGTCTTATATACCTGATTTGTAATCTATTCAATTTTATGGGGTTACAAAATCTATAGCTAAGGAATTAAAAATAATTAGTTCTATATATTTGTTTGACTTTATCTTATATACTTTCTCATCTACTACTTTAACAAACCAGCTATGGTTAGCTTATGCCTTATAATGTGTCCTAAAGCAGCCGGTAAAAATTGTAATCTTTTGTTTTGGAACAAAAAATTGTAATCATAACTTCATAATCGTAATGTAAAAAAAAAAAATCAGATTTCATAACATTTCCATTTGTCAAAAATCTTGTTAGGTTTATGTTTTAAAAGACTGGTGACAGTTACTACCTTATGTTATAAGTAAATATTGCATGGTTCTCTTGATCGTTAATATATGCATGCATTGTTACATAAGTATATGACAAACAAACAAAAATATAATAACTATCTTACGTGAAAATGGAAGTAGGTATTTTGTGGTTCGAAATAAATTAGCTAGCATAGTGTCTAACTCAACGGAATAATCTAACTACAGGTAGGTTCTTCGTTGAACTTATAAACGAACAATGGTACACTATTAAATACTAATTTCTTTCACTTTTAATTCGAATCAGTGGTTAGAGACAGTTAGTTATCGAACCAATTTAAAATTAGTAGCAAGATAGTGCTATAAGCAATCATTGTGATAGTGTTTTAGCATATGGTTTTTTGCTAATATATATCTGTAGACAAAATACTGACTTTCTGTAATGATTATTTTCTTTAATAAAATCAAAATGATGTTCTACCGTAGTATCTTTAATCTGTATATGTGGGTTGTTAGAAATATTATCATAAGGTATAAAATATTTCTAACCCATAATGTTGTCTTATGGTTAACATATTATTATTGAGTTGTTAAACTCTAAAGAAACTTGGTAACCAATAAAATGGTTTTAATGAGGAGTTAAGCTTTTAATGATGATGATTAACTAATGGACAAGTGATTTCTTCTAGAAGTTTTCTCATTAGATGACTCATGAAACATGTGTCATTGTAGGAAAGCATATGAAGTAAATTCAATGCATCAAAGGAGAACAAGTTCATTGTATGAATGAATGATTCTAGAAGAATAAACACTTGTCATTTTCTAACCATGATGGATGGTTGAGATT